>CAUYLG010053920.1:104-16114 GCA_963573385.1 Cacajao melanocephalus | reverse complement strand
AGGCCCGCCAGCCTCCTCAGTCCCCCCAGCCTCCTAAGCTCCCCCAGCCTCCTCAGCCCCCTATCCTCCTCAGTCCCCCCAGCCTCCTCAGTCCCCCCAGCCTCCTCAGTCCCCCCAGCCTCCTCAGCCCCACCAGCCTCCTCAGCCCCCCAGCCTCCTCAGCCCCCCAGCCTCCTCAGCCCCATCTCACACCTGGCGCCATCTGCTCACTTGATGTTTTCGCTGTGGGACTGCTCCCACTAAAGTGAACTCGCCACCGCCAGGGCCTTTCTCTGTCCGTACCTGTGGGGCTCGCCACCACCTGCTGAATGAAGGAGGTGTGGATGGAAGATGAGCGAGCCAGCTTGGGCAGCTAGTGGTCTGCGGGGGCTGAGGAGTAAGAGGGTGGCGATGGGCAGGCTGTGTCAGGGAAGGACCAGAGAGCCAAAGAGGCTAGCAGGGCAGCAGAGGGCAGTAGGCTGGGGTGGGGGACCCTATGCAGGGAGCGACTGGAGAGCTGGGCAGGGGCCCCAGGAGGCTGTGACCTGGCCCCAGAGTGGAGGGCAGCGGCTGGGCCGGGCTGCCAGGGCAGAGGAGCAGAGGTAGCCACAGGTGCGGCCTCGGGGCAAGGGCGCAGGCACACTGGAAGGGGCAGATCCTGCAAGGATGTCTGTGAGGGCCACCTGGCGAGCCCTCCTTCTGCCCCTGCAGGTGAGTCCTTGGGCCAAGTTCAGGCACACCCCGGAGGTGGCAGCTCAGCGTGGGCCTTGTGGCAGCCCTGCAGCCATCCAGCCCAGGGCGGGGCAGAGGGCAAAACCCCAGCACCAGGACTGACATGGGTGGGAGCCCCGCTTTGTGACCCTCAGCCTCACGCCTGGGCGGCTTCACTTGCTGCTGCTGTGATCAATGAGTGCAGCCCAGTGACTCGGGACAAGTGAAGGCGCCGAGGCTCCGGCTCAGGCTCCGGCTCAGCGGCCCCGTGTCCCTCTGGAGGCACAGGTGGACCCACCCCCTTGCCGCGCTGCTTCCAGAGGGCGCAAGGCGCTGAGGCCCTCGCTGCTGCCTCCCTTCCTTTGTGACGTCACCTGCTCCCTCCTCCTCTATCAGGACAGCTGGGATTCCACTTAGGGTCCATCCATGTAATCCCAGGTCAGCTTCCAGTCTCAGAACCCGCACCCGCGTAACTTTTGCAGATCCTTCAGCTGCCGGCCCTTCTGGGGGGACCACCTCTTCTCTGTTCCTGCCAACGCTGTGGGTCAAGGCCAGCTCGGTCTTGTTTAAAGTCCTGTTTAAGTGCCCCTCCAAAGCTGACTGTGGGAGCAGAGCCAGGAAAGGAGGGCCCTGGGGGTCCTAGACAAGCACCCCAGGGCCAGGGTCTCCAGGCAACCCCTGCAAGGCCGGCCTTGGAGCAGTCCCACGTGGGGCGAGTTTTAGTCTTCCTTCACAAGCGGTCACCAGGGCTGGTAAAATGTTGCGTCACAGGCTGCTGGCCAGCAAGGCGCCCTCTACGCACCAGATTCTAGGAATTGTGCGAGGTCCTCCACTGCTGATAACCACAGGCCTGATCTGTTGAGAGCCCACCTGCGCCAGCCTGCGCCTTGCAGAATTATTACCTGCATTTTATGTCGGTGAAAGCTGGGGCTCTGAGAAGCCAGAGTCAAGTGGAGAATACGCAGAGCTGCGGGATTTGAACCTTGGACAGTGCCCTGGCCCTCTGCCTTGTGGGAGCCCCTTGGTGCCAGTAGCCTGAGGTGCCTGCTGCCAGGCACAGCGGCCTGCCACTGACAGTTCTGGATGGAGAACTGACTTGAGTTTGTGTCTCTACAGGTCCAGAGACCTGACCTGTCCACAGCTTCCACTCGAGAGAGGGACGCTGAGGCTGGGATCCGTGCTGGGGACCCACAGTCAAATGGCCCCTCCTGCCTCAGTGCTTTCCATGCCTGGTCTCTCTTGAGCCTCATGATAACTATTACCCATCTGAAGAGTGGGAAACTGAGGCTTAGAAAGCTCAAGTGAAGGCGCTGAGGCTCCGGCTCAGGCTCTGACAAAAAGCCACAGGAGAGCGAGGACTCCCACGGAGGCCTTCTGGCTCCCTGGCCTGCCTCCTCCCACCATGCCCCAGAACCAGCACCCCTTGAGCGCTCGCTTGAGCCACGGTGAGATCCAGAACCCGCTGGAGCCAGGCTTTGGCCAGGCTGTGGCCATGCTGCCATCTGACAAGCCCGGGGCCTGTCCCAACAAACTTGGGCCCGTGTGGAGACAACTGCACAGTCGTGACCAGTTGTCCCAACAGACCTGCTAGCACCGCCCGAGGCTGGAGGGCTCTCGGGAGAGCTGGCCTGCCTGACTGCCTGCCTGCTGGGGCGGCACCTCCGGCGCCTGGGCTCCCAATTTGTCTGTTAAAGCCAAATTTTAGCTCCAAGTAAAAATGTGTCTGAGTATAAAGCTTTGAAGATATGGGTTCTTAATGAAAACGCTGAGTGAAGCCAATTAGACTGGCATGGGCAGTAATCACTATAATAAGGGTAATTGAGTTGGATTTATTATAGCTGACGATGGCTCTTTTCCCCTTAAGTAGAGAAAGAAAATAATTTACTGATATTAAAACATGATTGAAGTTTTTCTTCAAACCCCTGGGAAATGGCTCGGTTTCTGGAACTTCATCTCAAATGTGAGGCTGGTGGGTAACAAGACAAGGGCCACCTTCTTTTTTTTTTTTTTTGAGACGGAATCTCGTTGTTGCCTAGGCTGGAGTGCAGTGGCACAATCTCAGCTCACTGCAACCTCCGCCTCCCGGGATCAAGTGATTCTCCTGCCTCAGCCTCCCGCATAGCTGAGATTACAGGCGCCCGACACCATGCCTGGCTAATTTTTGTATTTTTAGTAGAGACAGGGTTTCACCATATTGGTCAGGCTGGTCTTGAACTCCTGACCTCAGGTGATCTGCCTGCCTCAGCCTCCCAAAGTGCTGGGATTACAGGTGTGAGCCACTGCACCCAGCCTGTGGCCACCTTCAGTGACTTGATTTTCTCAGGAGGGAGCTCTTCCTTCAGAAGCAAAATCGAATGAATCTGGGAGAACTGGGGAGGAGGCAGCGAGGCTCATGGGGTGAGCAGGACCTGGGGAGTGAGGTGCTGTCATTTACTGTGGGACTGGATATGGTCCTCAGCCTCTCTGAGACTAGATTTCCTCATGTGTAGAATGGGGATCATGATACTGACACTGTGCGTTTGTTGGGGAAATGAAGTGAAGCTAAAATACATGAAATTTGATTAAAGAAAATATATGACACGGCTGGCAGGAGGTAGATGCTCAATAATGTGAATCACCTTTCCTAATAGCAGGGTGCTGTCTATGGAGAGAGCCCAGGGCTCTGGAGGGTCTGCTGTAGCATAATTTTAAACAAGATAAAAATGTATTTCTCATTTCAGTAAAAGTCTACAGGTAAACAGTCCAGGGTTGGTGGCGTGGTAAAGCTCGGCAAGAACCCAGGTCCCTTCTCTCTTGCTGCTCTGCCATCCTCAGCAGGAAGCTTTCACCTCATAGCCTAGTGTGGCTGCCAAGTTCCAGCCACTGTGTCCTATTTCCAGCTAGCAGCAGGGAGGAAGGCTTCTCTTTAAAGGACACTTCCTGGGAGTTACATGTAACACACTGGCTTGCAGACCTCTAAGTAGAATTTGTCATATGATCCCATCTAGCAACAAGGAATTCTGAGGAACGGGGTCTTTATTCCAGCAGCCATGTGTCCAGATAAAGTTGGGGTCCTATTGCTAAGGAGGAAGGGGAGGGATTTGGGGGGAACTCAGGCCACCTCTGCCCCACTGTCCCATTTGACAGGTTGCCAGAGGGCTAAAGGGATAATGCACATAAAACTCTTAACAGAGGCTGCAGGAAGGGCTCGGCCAGCTCACCGGGTCTCCGCTCTGGAAAACAGGCCTGCGTCCTGGAAGTCTCTTCCCCATGAGGCACAGGTGCTTCCAAATCTCTTGTGTCTTCCTAGAAAGAGACAGGAAATTAAAAAAAAAAAAATCTCTTTTGTCTGACGTGCTTGGCCAGCTCAGACGTGAAAGGTGTGGAATGCAGGGATGAAGTGGGATTTTGATTTAGATACGTATTTGGCAGTGGGGATTTCACTTGTGCTTGGCACCACAGATGACTTAACCTCCTGAAAAATTTAGGCTTAAAAAAAAGTGGGCCAGGCCCAGTGGTTCACACCTGACATCTCAGCACTTAGGGAGGCTAAGCCGGGAGGATCACTTGAGCCCAGGAGTTCAAGACCAGCCTGAACATTGTGGTGAAACTCCATCTTTACAAAAATATTTTTGTAAAAATTTTTAAAATTAGCAGGGTGTGGTGGTGCGTGCCTGTGGTCCCGGCTACTTGTGGGACTTAGGGGAGATGGCACTTGAGCCAGGAAGGTCGAGGCTACAAAGTGATTGCAACACTGCACACCAGCCTGGGAGACAGAGCTAGACCTTGTCTCAAAGAAAAAAAAAGTGAATAAATAATTTTGTTTTTGGATAATGTTTATTAATGTGAGAAAATTCAGAGATTATGCTCAGTTTGAAAAAAACAAACTCAGGATACAAAGCAGTAGGTGGTATGGCCTCAGTTATGACTACTTTTAAAACTTACTGTTATACACTGCAAAGACTCCAGAAGGTGATCACAAAACATCTACCTGCACGTGTGATTATGAGTGATTTTTGTCTTCTTTATTCAACTTTTTTGATTTTCCTGGTTTCTCCTGAGCATGGATTGTTTTCACAATCCTAACAAGCAAGGCAATGATATAGATCTGAGTGTTCAGGGAAAATAGTTTCAAGATGGCCACATGAGGCAGGAGGGGGGCCTGCACTTCTTCCTGGCTGACTTCCAGGCTTGGCACAAACCCCCAGGAACTCAGCTGCACCTCATGCCCGCTGGAAAATGAGCACAGTGGCTTCAGGAGGAACGTGTGAGCTGCCAGGTTCGCTGAGAGCCCTGTCCTTGGGGCTGAGCTGCCCCGTAAGCTAACTGGCATTTCATTTATTTTTTGGAGACCAAGTCTCACTCTGTCACCCAGGCTGGGGTGCAGTGGCACGATCTCGGCTCACTGCAACCTCTGCCTCCTGGGTTCAAGTGATTCTCCTGCCTCCCGAGTAGCTGGGAGTACAGGTATGCGCCACCATGCTCAGTTATTTTTTTTATTTTTAGTAGAGACAGGGTTTCACCATGTTGGCCGGGAGGGTCTTGAACTCCTGACCTCAAGTGACACACCTGCCTCAGCCTCCCAGAGTGCTGGGATTAGAAGTGTGAGCCACCGCGCCCAGCCTCAACTGGCATTTTAAATGGGCTGTTGGGCTCGCAGGATGCTGCTGTGACCCATGTCTATTTCTTGAGACCATCACAGCTGCAGCACCCGTTCTTGAGGCCTTTGCTCTGCCCTCTCCCCTGCGAAGGGGGTTTCTCATTTATTCTTCCCCCAGGGCCTTTTGGGCAGGGCCTGTAGAGAAGGACACAGAGGCTTTGCTAGGTGGCCTGGAAACCTGGGGAGTAGATGAGGCTCAGAGATGCCAGTCGGGCCAAGCACAAGGGACTGAGGAGGGCCGGGCTCTGGTCCCAGCTCTGGGCCTCAGTCTCCCGACCTGGACAATGGGAGGGTCGGGCTCTGCTTCCAGGGCGCTTCCTGGGACTGCAGGGACTCAGGGTGCCCTGCTACTGACAGGCACTGAGAGGCCGAGCTGAGGCTCTAGATGCAGGAGGGGCTCACCAGCCAGCCCGCTTGGGCGCTCACTCAGCTCCCTGTAATCAGATCTGCCTGTTTGTCCGTTCCCAAGCTACTTCTTATCTAAGCGTCTCCCAGCAGCAAGAGCAAGCTCCCTCCCGCAGGATTCTTGGCCTCTCTGAGTCACCCCACGTTTCCTCCCAGATGTATGGCTAGGCCTGGCTCCCCTCTGGCGGCCTCAGTGGTATGTCCCTCCTGGAGGCAGAAAATGGGGTCTCACGGGGTGGTTGTAGGTCTTTGGCTGGGCATGGGTGGAAGAGGAAGCAAGATGGTGGGGATAGATCCCAGAGGACCTGGAATGCAAGGCTACCATGGCTCTCAGGATTATGAATAGAAAAGGCACCTCCCAGGCCAGGTGTGGTGAGGCGCACCTAGAGTCCCAGCTATGCTGGAAGCTAAGGTTGGGGCGGGAGGCGGGGATGTTATTTGAGCCTAGGAGCTCAAAAACAGCCTGGGCAACACAGAGAGACCAAATAGAGGGTTTAGAGGGAAAGGGTGGGGCCAGCACTCCCAGCAGCCCACAGGTCACCGTCCCTCACTCCCTCTTTTTCAGCCCCACTCCCTGCTTTCATCGCCCTGAGAAGATTCTTGCTTGCATGTTTACTATTTTTTTCCTAATTACAAAAAGAATACAGCCAGGTGTAGTGGCTCACACCTGTAATTCCAGCACTTTGGGAAGCCAAGGCAGGTGGATCACCTGAGGTTAGGAGTTTGAGACCAGCCTGGCCAACATGGTGAAACCCCATCTCTACTAAAAATACAAAAATTAGCTGGGTATGGTGGCGTGTGCCTGTAGTCCCAGCTACTCAGAAGGCTGAGGCGGGAGAATCGCTTGAACCCAGGAGGCAGAGGTTGCAGTGAGCTGAGACTGCACTACTGCCCTCCAGGCTGAGTGACAGAGCAAAACTCCATCTCAAAGGAAAAAAAAAAAGATGGCCAGGAGCAGTGGCTCACACCTATAATCCTAGCACTTTGGGAGGCCAAGGCAGGTGGATCACCTGAAGTCAGGAGTTTGAGATCAGCCTGGCCAACATGAGAAAACCCCATCTCTACCAAAAATTAGCCAGGCGTGGTGGCACACACCTGTAATCCCAGCTACTTGGGAGGCTGAGGAAGGAGAATCACTTGAATCTGGGAGGTGGAGGTTGCGGTGAGCCGAGATCGCACCACTGCACTGTAACCTCCGAGACAGGAGCGAGACTCCATCTCAAAAAAAAGAAATGCTTCGGTCACAGGGTTTTGTTGCGTTAACACAATCCCTTCTTGCTAGTTTAAGGAGAAAGATATTTATCACAGGATATTGGCTGACATATCTGGCGTCTAGGCTGCCAGGGAACAGGTTTAGATGTGATCTAGCCTCCTTGTCCCTTCCCCATCATCCTTCAGGGCTGAGCCATGGAGTTCTGCAGCACAGCCAGGAGCCCATCCAGCAGGTGCCGGCATCAGCTGGTCATGCACAGCCGTCCTGAAACCCGGCACAGGTTTCTCCTCCCTGGTCTCCTGGTGTTTGGGGCTGAATTATATCCCCCTGAAAAAAGATCATTTTAAGTCCTAACCCCCAGTACCTCCAAGAATGCAATTCTTGTTTGGATTAAGCTCAACATAGAAGTATTTTGTTGGGATGAGGTCATACTGGAATAGGTTGGTCCCCAAATCCCATATGACTGGTGTCCTTAGAAGAGAAGAGACACAGACACACAGGGAGACAGAGGCAGGGACTGCAGTGACACACCTGTGAGCCAGGGAATGATGAGGACTGCCTGCCACCACCAGATGCTGGAAGAGGCGGGGAGACGCTCCTCGACAGCTTCAGAAAAGGCATGGCCCTGCCGACACCTTGATTTTGGGCTTCGAGCCTCCAGAACTGAGACAATACACATTTCTGTAGTTTGTGACACTTTGTGATGACAGCGCTAGGGAATGAAGACACTTGGCCAGAGGGATCCTCCAGTAGGACATGAGGATCGGCTTTGCTAGGCAGCATGGGAACCTGGGGGTGGTGGGTGGATGGTGCTCAGAGGTGCCAGCCAGTCCAAGACTGAGGGGCTGGGGAGGGCGGTGCAGCAAGGGGAGGGGAGTGACAGCCAGCTTACCTGTGCCTTCAGGACCTTCTCAAGCCCAGCTGTGTACATGCCACCTCCCTGATGACTAACTGCTGCCGAGCACACCCAGCCTGTGGCTCCCTGGCTCATGCAAGGCTCAGTTCGAGACGCATAGCTTGTGATCGTGGTCACTTGGTATCCCTATGGTTCATGTTTAACCTCGGAGCTGTCTGCCAAGTGCCTTGCTGATGAGAGTGTGGCTTTGCTCTGTCGCCAGGCACCTGTGCTGTGATGCCTTCATGGGGGCTGGTCTCGGAGCCCCCATTGCCTTCATGGACACTTGGCGCACTCCTGGCTCTGAGGGACCATCAGCTCCCAGCTGGTTCTGCTCACCCCTGGGTCCTGCCGAATGTCTCAGTCACAAACCCTCCCTTCTCTTTGAAATCAGAAAGCCCATTTCAATGGCTGTAGATCTTACAGCTGACCTGGCTTAGAGAGGACAGTCACATGCCACTGACTCCAGAGTGTTCAAAAATTGTACCATAAAATGGCACTGATTTTGCTATATTTGTACCATATTAATAAAATCTGTCCATTCTAAAATTATTTCTTTCTTCCTAAGCCTAATAGTCTCAAATCCATTCTCACATATATTCCCCACTTTTTTTTTTTTTAACTTTTTTATTTTTAGATGGAGTCTCATCTGTTGCCCAGGCTGGAGTACAGTGGTACAATCTCGGCTCACTGCAACCTCTGCCTCCAGGGTTCAAGTGATTCTCCTGCCTCAGTCTCCCAAATAGCTGGGACCACAGGTGTGTACTGCCACACCCGATAACTTTTGTATTCTAGTAGAGAGGGGGTTTCACCATGTTGACCAGGCTGGTCTTGAACTCCTGGCCTCAAGTGATCCGCCTCCCTTGGCCTCCCAAAAGTGCTGGGATTATAGGGTGAGCCACTGCGCCTGACATATTCCCAAAGTTTTTGACAAAATACATTGGCAAATATTGCTTTTGTTGGGGGGCATACCACTCCTATTTCCAGAAGTGGGTACTGGCTCCTGCACCCTGCGGGGTGACAGGTCCAAAGGCAGTGGGCGTGGTGTGTGCAGCGTCTCCAGCTCACTAGGCAGGAGGGAGGGGCTGCTTTTGTTTGCAAAGGCAGCTCTGTGGGCTTTGGGGATTGGAAAACAGCGAGGTGTACGTTCCGAAAGTCCTGGATCTGATCCAAAGTTTCCTGCTGTTTGCCAGCAATGCCATGGCTTTCCGGTCCAAGACCTGGAGGGGCTGTGAGCTCGCTCTGTGCTGACACCAGACTCGGCTCTGGATGTAAGTTGCATGAGTCCAGAGGCCCTGACTCCAAGCTCTCTGGCTGGTTCTGTTGCTGTGCCTTGAGCCTGTGGTTTTCCTTCTGTAAACACCCACTGTCACTGGGAGTAGCTGCCCCACACCCTGTACATGCCCCCGAGGCCAGCCGCCAGCCGGACCCAGGGCTTGACGGGGCTTCACTCCTGGAGAACACCAGCCACAGCCCAGTAACTTTCTCCAGCATGTGCCAAGGGAAGCTCCCATCTTCTAATGCCAGCTGGGCCCTCAATGCCTGTGAACCCAATGGTAGGGATGGCCCGCCTCAGGTCCCTGTACTCAAGGGTTCAGTGCCACAGCCACTTCTGCTGAAAAAGGCCTCTCTTGGTCAGGGTGACCCTGCTGTAGCCAGGGCTACGAGGTTGTTTTCAGAGTTTCTGAAGAGCCAGGAGCCAAATTCGATGCCACTAACCAAGAGAAACATCCTTGGGAGACACCGAGGGGTTTCTAGAAGAAAATCCCTCTGCACCCCACTTAGAATGCAGAGTTGAGACCCTAGCACAGACCTCACAGCTGTCCCACATGAGCCAGCATCTGGACCCCAGGATCCAGGCCCCCAGCACGGGGCTGGTACCTCGTGCTCCTCCCTCGCATCGTCTAGGTCCCAGTGAGGGCGGAAGACCCCCGATATAGGCCAAGGCAGCCTTGGGGTGTAGACAGCAGAAGCCCCGCTGGGCTGGGGATGGGAGCTGGCTTTGTGGAGGAAGGAGAATGGGAAGCAGGCCATTGGGAGCACGCTGATGTTAGCAGGAGGGAGAGAGATGACTTCTTGGCAGGGCCTCTCCCAGCACAGGGGCCATCTTGAGGACCCCTCCGTCTGCTACTCCGGGCTCCCCAGTGCCTTCCCCATGACTGGACCAGGGCCCAATGATCCCCTCCTCTGTCATAGATGGTCTGCAGTACAGTGATGATTCATGATGCAATACATGCCTCAGAGCCTGGGACATACGACGCTCAAAGAAAGTGACTTCCTTTTTAGGCCTCAAACCCTTGACCTCCAGGACCCACTGCTCTGGGGCTCCAGTTTCGCGTCTCCCTCTTTCCAGGTGGTCTCTGTGCTCTGCTCTGGGGGTGTCAGAGGTTTCCAGTTAGATGGCCAGGCCCTGCCCTCCTCCCAGCCGCCTGGGGGGTTCTTCACTCCTGTTTCTCAGACAGCCCCAAAAGCACTCATTCTGAATCAAGGCAGGGCACCATATAGAAAGAGCTGTCTTTGGAGTTGGGCCAACGTGGGTTCAAGTTCTGGCTCTGTCTCCACTTGCTGGCATTGCCCCTTGAGCAATTAGGTACCTAATCTCTCTGACCTTCCATGCTGTCACCTGTAAAGAAGGAGAATTATAGTCATAGGGATTGTTGTGAAAAAGACATGCAACTCTACCTATAAGAAAGCAGTCATGACCCTGACATGCAGTAGTAACAGCAATAATAACGAAAGCCAAGAGCCTTGTGTGGATCAGCTTGTTTAATCCTCAGAGCAACTCTGCCCATTGTACAGATGAAGAAATGAGACTGAAGTCGCTTCTCCTGGTAGAGGCTGGATTCTCACCCGGGCGGTTCGGCCCCAGGACCTCCACTCACAACGATCTCACTGTCATTCCCACATCGAGGTAGTACGTCTAATGCGAGAAGCGCTTCCTTCTTCCGTCCCATCGGGTTTCATGCCATTGACATCACAGATCCTTCCAGGGTCCCCGCCATGCCCCACCAGGTCCAGGCCACGCTTGGCTGCAGAAGCCTGGGCAGAGTGCGGGGGGGCAGATTGGACCAGCTCGTGCCACACCTCCAGCATCTTCCCGCCTCTGTGGCCTCCTGGCTCCCGGTGCTGTCTTGGAGGAACAGAGCACTTTTAGTTGCTGGCCTGCAATGGCCCCATCCTTGAATTCATTTGATGTTCTCAACAGTCCTGAGAGACACAGAAGGCAGGGACACCATCTCAGCACACTCGGGGGTTGGGGGCGGGATCCCAAGGCTCAGACACTGCAGGGCCCTGCCAAGGTCACGCAGCTGGGAAGAACCGAGAGCCCCGCCAGGCCAGGCATGGTAACTCGGCATCTGCAGGCATGGGAACCTGAGACAGGGGTTCCCGCCTAGGCCTTCGCGTTGGGATCACCCAGGAAGCAGGTTCTCTGACACTAAATCAGGATTTTGGGGGTCCTGTGTATTGAGGTGTTTCGGCGGGTCTTGTGTATTGGGGTGTGTTTTAGACTCCCCAGGTGAGTCAAATGTGTAGCCAGAGTGTGGATGCTGCCATTCCCACAGCGAGGAGAAAGGGGGCCAAGTAAGGTTTTCCCCAGAATCCCCACGAATGAGGTGATTTCAGAACCATCAGTGCTGGTGGAGGACGCAGGGATGCGGCCGCTGAAACCCGGCCTTGCTTGGGACACTGTCCGCTCAGAAACCACTGAGTGAAACAAGCGTTACATACATGCAGTCAAGGCTGTTGACAAAGACAAAAGAACGAAATATTTACACAAGAAATAACCAAAAAAAAAAAAAAAAAGAAAAGAAAAGAAAAGAAAACCTGGCGTCACAGAACTGCTGGGTGCGTTTCCTTACGCAGCCGTGGGAGATGCTTGGATTTCCGGAAGCCTCTCCTCTGGGCGGTCTGCAGCCGCCTCTCAGGAGGAATGCTCTGGATGCACGTGTCCTCTGTTCTGTGTGTCCTTCACACACGGTTCATGAACGTCAAGCCCAGTGGCAGGGGCCAGGGGGTCCCTGCTATCTGCCCAGCGCCTTGCCGGGGCCACTGGGGTAGAGCTCTGTCACCAGTGCCAACTCCTCCTGGGGCCCACGCCGTGGCAGGCACCCAGGCTGCTACCTTTTTTAATGGAGAAAACCCATGGGCTGGTTGGGGGTTCGCTCAGCATCCTGGAGTCGTTTCCAGCTGGCCAACTTCTGCTAAGGCCACTGTCTCTGATTCCCCTCCCTCCATACTCAGCCGCCTCCCGGTGGGATGAACGAGTCCCCCCATCCCAGCTCGGGATAGAATGATCTGTGTGTGCTGTTCAGTGGAAACCTCCAGTCCCCTGAGAAAAGCTGTGAAACATGAGTCCCTCTGCAGTGCCACTTCTGGGCACAGCCTGGGCTGGACACAGCCCTGGACGGGGACTTTCAAGGACTTTCAAGCCTTCCTCTGACAGCTCAGGGCACTCAGCTGCCAGACCTCCGGGCTCGGTCCCCAGGCCATTTCCCTCTTGAACTTTTGTCCCAAAAGGTTTGGTTTGCAGCTGTTGAGAGGTGGCACCTGGGCACTTCCTCTCCCACACTGTTCCTAGAGATGTGGCCATGTCCACCTGCTGTTCCAGAAACTCACCTGGGCTCTTTATAGACTCCTCTGTGAAGCCTCCATTCCTGCTCCTACAGAACGGAAATGACCTCCCTAGATGGCAGGAGTCCGATGAGACCGTGGGTGTGAAGGCGTTTCTATGACATGTCCAGAATAGGCCAATCCGCGCAGACAGGGAGTAGGCGAGTAGCTGCCGAGGGCTGGGGCGGGGACATAGGGGTGACTGCTGAAGACACGGAGTTTCTTTCGGGGGTGATGGGAATATCTGGAATTACACAGTGGTAATGGTTGCATAATTTTGTAAATGTACCAAAACCTACTGAATTATGCATTTTAAGTGGGCAGGTGGTATGACATGCGAATTATATCTCAACAAAGCTGTTTTTTTTTTTAAAAAAAAGCACGGGTGTCAAGCCATTTTCCTACAATGGGATCAGTGGTATGGCCCTAAGCGGTCCCTGTGGGCATCACTGGTGTCCATCTGTATCCAGTCTGTGTGAGTGTCCCTCTCTCTGAGTAGGGCTGGCTATGTCCCACCCATCCCTCTGCCCCATGCCAAGTTGGGAAGATTTTTTTTTTTTGAGATGGAGTCTCGCTCTCACTCAGGCTGCAGCACAATGGCATGGTTTTGGCTCACTGCAACCTCCGCCTCCCAGGTTCAAACAATTTTCCTGTCTCACCCTCCCGAGCAGCTGAGACCACAGATGTACGCCACCACACCAGGCTAATTTTTGTATTTTTAGCAGAGATGGGGTTTTACTATGTTGGTCAGGCTGGTGTCAACCTCCTGACCTTGTGATGCACCTGCCTCAGCCTCCCAAAGTGCTGGGATTACAAGTGTGAGCCACTGTGCCCTGCCCAAGCTAGGGAGATTTGGAATTGCTCTTGCCACCTGTCTGGGGTGAAGGGTCAGCAGTAGGCTGAGGCCAGAGTCCTTGACTACAGCCAGATCCAACCACAGGGGCGACGGAGAGCTGATGGGTTTTGGCCACGTAGTCATTCATTTATCCATCAAGCCTGTGCTTGGAGCTGGAGACACAAAAAACACAGGAAAAAAGAAAAGTGATTTGACCTTTGCCTCCATCTGACAGTTTTGGCTTTTTTCTTTTCAGAAAAGCCACAGGTTTATTCTCCTGGGTTTTTTTTGTTACTGCTGCTCAAATAAAAAATTAAACACTGGCTGGGTGTGGTGCCTCACACCTGTAATCCCAGCACTTTGGGAGGCGGAGGCAGGCAAATCACTTGAGGTCAGGAGTTCAAGGCAAGCCTGGCCAACATGGTGAAACCTTGTCTCTACTAAAAATATGAACATTAGCTGGGTGTTACGGGAAGTAGAAACGTTCCTCTTCAAAGTTTCCTTTCTTGTTAAAGAATAAATTTGCTAATAACTCTTTGTTAAGCCCTATCCTATGTAGCTGTTACCATGCTTATAGGCACATAGTATATTCTACGTCCTTGTACTTTATTTACTTTTTTTTTTTTCTTTTTTATTTGTCCTTGTACTTTAACCAAGTTATCTGTGCTGGACGTGTTCACAGGCATGTCCCAGCTCACAGCCTATGCCCCTAACCTGTTTTTAAAAAAGTTTTAACTTATTAGCCAATCAGGTTTTAATTTAGATTGTGAGGTCTGGCTCCAACCAAGGGAGATCAGACACAGCAGTAAGGATGAGCCCAAATGTGTAAGGAATAAATATGTCTGCTTTCCTTTGTTCATTGTACTCTTATGGCAAGATGGCTAGTAAGGGTACCCTTCCTGCAGTGCAGGAAGTAAAAATTGCTTTGCTGAGAGATCCTATGTCTCAGTGCTTTTTTTTTTTTTTTTTTTTTTGGTAGCACCAAGCATGTGTTTCCAACAGCGTGGTAGTGCACACCTATAATCCCAGCTACTTGGGAGGCTGAGGCAGGAGAATCACCTGAACCCGGGAGGTGGAGGTTGCAGTGAGCGGAGATTGTGCCATTGCACTGCAGCCTGGTGACAGAGTAGACTCTGTCTCAAAAAACACCCCCAAAAAAACAAACAAAAAAGTTCCTCCTGCCTATGTCCAGCTCCAGCTGTCCTCTCAGTGGGCTCTTTCTTATATATGGAAAGTTCTAGAAGGTGTTCATGGCAGAGGAAAAGGAAGGAGGTGTTGGAGAAACCACAGTAGTCGTGTCCACTGTTCTCAGGACGACCCTTCCCTGATCCTCTGTCCTGCCAGCATTCCCCAAGCAACACCCTTTTCCTATTAACCCCTCACTTTAGACCAGAGGTCGCAGAGTGGAGGACTACTAGTAGAATTTAGCACATTTAAAGAAATTCAGTCAACCTTTTAAAATGTAGGGATTTTATATTAAAATCTGGATTTCTGATTTATCTTACAAAATTTAACATGTGGGCCTGAGTTCCTGCACAGCAGTTTGGCCAGATCTGGGGGAGCTGTCCCTTCAGGGGCAAGGGTGTAGCCCCAGCTGCGTGCACACCTGCCTGCCTAAGTGTCTGTGCCTGCACCGGCCCCACAGAGGCTGAGTGCCTGGCCCACAGGTCCAGTGTGGCATGGAGGGGCCCTCTGCTCCTCCTTCCAGCCCAGGCCAGCACCTGGCCCACCACAGCTTCACAGACACCAATCAAGGCACGAGAGCTGAGCCGAGAGTCCACCCGCCTAGGCCCCAGGTCAGGGAGGGCACCTGCAACACTGCCTCTAGGAGAACCCATTGCCCCCTGGACTGGAAGGTGTCAGGCGCAGTGGAGGGGGGATCCTGACCAAAGGGGCTGGGGTTGGGGACCCCAAGCCCAAGGCTGCCCTTTTGAGGAGCAGCCTCAGGTAGGCCCCTTGCCCACTGGGCGTCTCCACATCTGTGCCATGATGGCTGGACCTCCTTGGGCATCCTCAAACCTAAATCCTCTGACTAAATTTAGCCACAGAAACATTTCTTCCAATACACTCATCCTCAGTAGGCTGATAAACAAAACAGAGCCCCCTAGGACTGAAGCCAGGGTCAAGTGAAGGCTGGAGCCCTCTCTCCTCACCCCAACCTCCAAGCTGTTGCTGAGGCTCCGCTGCCATCCTCTGAGCACGGGGTAGTCTCCAAGTCCCTGGGGCTCTGGCTGATACAGGAGTGAAGAAGGAATTACTCAGGCAGATAGTAAGGGTATGGGAGTCCTCCATAAGGCTTTTCTTTCTTTCTTTCTTTTTTTCTTTTTTTGAGACAGAGTCTCGCCCTGTTGCCAGGCACCAGGCTAGAGTGCAGTGGTGCGATCTTGGCTCACTGCAACCTCCGCCTCCCGAGTTCAAGTAATTCTCCTGCCTCAGCCTCCCAACTAGCTGGGACTACAGGTGCGCGCCACCATGCCCAGCTAATTTTTGTATTTTTTTAGTAGAGACGGGGTTTCATCATGTTGGCCAGGATGGTCTTGATCTCCTGACCTCATGATCCACCTGCCTCGGCCTCCCAAAGTGCTGGGATTACAGGCATGAGCCACCGCAACCGGCCTTTTTTTTTTTTTTTTTTTTTTTGGGCGGAGTCGTGCGCTGTTGCCCAGGCGGAAAATAAAAGCAGTAGTAAAAAAGAACCTAACAGTAACCCCCCCCCACGACT
>CAUYLG010053919.1:0-43956 GCA_963573385.1 Cacajao melanocephalus | reverse complement strand
GGTTTTTTTGTTTGTTTGTTTTTTTGTTTTTTTGGTTTTTTTTTTTCACAATATATCACTTATTTATTTCTGAATGCTAGGTACAGTGGTTGCTGCTAAGACAGGATACGGTAAGGACTATGAGAAATTTATTGGTTTTTATTTTGGGGATGCTCAAATCACAAATACATTTTTTTTTTTTTTTTTTTTTTTTTTTTTTTTTTTTTTTTAAGATGGAGTCTCACTCTATCACCAGGCTGGAGTGCAGTGGCAAGATCCCGGCTCACTGAAACCTGTTTTCTGGTTTCAAGCAATTCTCCTGCCTTACCCTCCCAAGTAGCTGGGATTACAGGCATGCACCACCACGCCTGGCTAATTTATTTTATTTTTTTAAATTTTTTATCTTTATTTTTGTAGAGACGAGGTTTCACCATGTTGGCCAGGATGGTCTCCATCTTTTGACCTCATGATCCACCCACCTCAGCCTCCCAAAGTGCTGTGATTACAGGCATAAGTCACCGTGCCTGGCCTTTTTTTTTTAAACATTGAAGACCACCAACCATTTCCAACCAATGTAGATGTTTTCCTGTTTGTTGAGTAGGGATAACAATTGCCTTTACTTCATAGAGTTACTTTGAAGACTAAAATAATGGTAACATTTACCATAACACAATCACACAGGAGTTTGTGATTATTATTGTTGCAGTTGCTATTGTTTTTACATTATTTAATCAATGTCCTTTAACCAACAAACATGGTAAGGGAAATTAGATTAACAAAATTGTTCCAAATCCAATGATTATTTTTCTTACTGTGTGAGAATTCACAAATTTCTGGCAAATATTTTCCCCATAAGATAGCAACTATGTAAGATGTAGAGTTCCCAAAACCTCAAGTAGGAAAACCTTTCCTATAAAATGGATTCAGAAGAACAAGGGGGGAGTCAGATGTTTTTCAGGGTTGTTCTTGCTGGTTTTACTCTAGTAGGTACAGGTTGGAGGCTGAAAGCTCCTGAGCAATTTCACCCCAGTCAGAGGGCTGAGTGGATTCAGCCAGTGTGATGGGGAGTTAGATGCACTATCTCAGACCAAGAAAAAGGAAACTCACTGTGAACTTGAAAGACAGATAGCATTCTTGAAATTAAGTTAAACCAAAACTTAAAATAGTTTAAAGTCAGGATATGCATTGACTTTCTTTTTAACACTTGGCTTTAAGCTGACACAGGGTGAGTATACCAGAATGTTTATTCCTTTCCAAAACTAGTCTATGAAAATGAAGACAGAGAATTAGTTACCATTTGAATAAAGAAAACCCAGTCCTTCCCTGGACTTGGCAGAAGATGAAAACTATGAGCACCTATTCAGTGTTCTTCCACAGGCTTCTCACATAAAGCTGACATGTCCTGTAGCAACAATTTCTGCCTCATCCTTTCACTGTGCGTCACTCTGGGGTTAGATCTAACAAACTGTGGATGTTTCTGCTTCACTCCCCAGGACTCTTTTTTTTTCTCCTTGATAGTCTCAGTGGTGACAGACTTCCCTTCCATCTTTCCCTAGCCCCAGATTGTTTTAATTACCACTGCTGTGTTTTGTTAGATGGTAAACTGTGAAAATGGCTTTAGATTGCTTAGCCTTTTTTTTTTTGAACAAAATAAAACAAAACACAAACGCTTGCTTGCTTGGGGTAAAAGCAGGTGCATATAACCTAAGGATATATTGATTTACTCATTTATTCACTTCGGAACTAAAGATAACAGGTAATTCATCTGCTGTGCTCACCACATTTTGACTGCAGAGATTTTTCTTAGTTCATGCTCTATTGACAGTGTCTGCAGGAAGTGGGGAGAAGCTGGAACTTTGTCTTTCACTAGGAGGTCTTAGTCCCTAAATTCTCTTGAACTGTTTTCTTTGCACAGTTTTGAGAAAGGGGAGTGGGAAGAGGTCAGCACCTGTGTAAACATGGGCTACTCAACAGTGAGGTGTGAGTACAGATTAAACATTGCCAAGTCCTTATGGCAGAGTGCCTAAGGCAGATCCTCCCTCTTCTAAGCCTCAGTTTCCTCACCTGTAACATGGGATAATAATAAAACCTATTTAATGTGTGTATGTGGGGAGTGGGGTGGGTGTTTGCTAATGTGCAAATGTACTATAGGCTGTGTTTACAGTAGCTCTTGCTATTAATGAAAGAGTACCTTTAAGCTCCTTGATTGGCTTCTTTTAGAAACCTAGTCTAGCACAGTGTCTAGTTTATTAATAGGGCTTGATATAGGAGCTTTCTAAAATAAGGGAAAAAAGAGTTTGAAAAAATGGAGACAACTTTTTCCCTCTTAAAAATGGGAAACATCTGTAGGGAAAGAAACTCTATTGTCCATTCTACAGAAATAAAAGCATTATGTAACTAACACTGTAAATAAAAGTTCAGCTTAGCATTTAGGTTTTGCTTTGGTAATATTTATACAAATGAATATACTTCACATGTCCTTAAGTTGGGAAAAATATCTGTCACTGATATGTTAGTAATACCGATAACAATGTATGTTTATCAAGGACTTAGTTCTTTCTTGGTTTCTGTCCTAATTGCATTATATATCTTAACGTACTTAATATCAATTTAATGTTCACAACAAGGCCAAAAAGTAGACACAATTGTTATCCCATATTATAGACAAGAAAACAGAGAGAAAAAGGTAGCAGTGACAAATTGGTAATGCCAGAATTGGTAAGCCTCTGGAGACAGATCTAATTTTGGAGTTTTGTTTTGAACATTTTCTGTTTTTTGCTATACGATGATAGCATTCTTTTTGCCTAACTTTACGTACTCTGCTACCTCTGTGCAGGCAATCTAAATATGTCACTGTTCATTAGCTATTTGTACTAACGATCATGCTGCATTTTTAGAATCTCATATTTGACAATGTGTTAAATGGCCCTCTGCTATGAATAGCCCTCTGTATGAATCAGCTTGCAGACTGGCAGGCTTGTTCTTGTCAAATCGGTTCTAATCTAGACTTGCCTAATCACAAACCTTCTTTTTCTTTTTCCATAGCTATCTAGCAACTTTGGATAAGCAGTGCTTTAGCTAACAAAAGCTCCTGCCTCCATCCTGGGCATTGCTACTTCCTTTTCTGGCTTGAAGCTTGGTCGCTCTGCTTTAAACAAGCAACAGCAGTTTCAGCACCAGGGACAGCATATTTTAATGAAGTGGTAATGGAATGTAGAGTCAGACATGCCTTGATTAAAATGGAGTACTCTGATTAAAGATTACACTGTATTCCCATTTCTTCATGCAATTCCAATTTTTCTTCTGGTTACCAAGCTTCATTCCCAGTCATAGAAGACAGCAATGCAGTTTGTGTATGCTGTGCTTCCAAATAACTTTTAATTAGACATTTAAATTAGACTGGTGCTGGTTCACTGAATCCAGAGTTTTTATATTTCTCCAATCTAATTATTAGATGCTTTAATTTACCAGTTCATGGTTTGCCATTTATTTTAATATTACTTACAATGGCATTAAACCTATAATTCCTAGATTTTCTCATAAAGAAAATGAGATATAAATGTCCAAAATTAAGAACAAAAAATCTTAAGCAGTCAAATTTATAATAAAAAGTAAATAAAGCAAGCTTAAGCCATCAAATCTATCATCAAAAATAGCCATTCTCTAGCAGGTGTTGATGAGGGAGAATGAATAAAAATACTGTAATGTGATGGGGAGGACATCTGGGAGATCCTAAGGGATTTCCTTGTACTTTTTGTGAAGATGAAAGTGAATATGGGCTTTCCTGGTGAGATGGGCTACTGCATGAACCCATTTTTTCACTACTGGCCAGAATTAGGTCACAGTTAAAGGCTATTGGAGTCCTTTCAGGGTAGGGGAGACTGGGGCATGAGGTGTGGAGTTAAGTAGATGTGAGGAAGGTTGACATGGCCCTTCTGAACATATATTGAGTACTTGAAATATATTGGGCATTTTCTGGGTGCTTTTGCTCATTGAACATAACACTGTTATAAAGTATGAACTATTACTATCTCCATTTATAGAAGAAAAAACTGAAGCACAGAGAAGTTATGTAACTGATCCAAGGTCACACAGACAGTAAGCACTGGGAGTGAGAGTTGAACTCAAGCTGACTGGCTCCTGAACTTGCACTTTCTATCCTCACTCTGCCGTATCTCTCTAACAAGGCAGATAGTGAAAAACAAGAAAAAGCTGGACTCAGCTGTCAAACCAGTCACAAATGGTAAGAGTTCTTGCCTAATGTAGTCATTATGAGGATTAAATTGGATAATTCATGTAAAAATACTCAGCTAGTACCTGGCACAGAATGTTGTCCATAGTGGATATTAATTGAGAGCTTGCTGCATGCCTTCAAGAAGAAGAAAACTATTTAGTAACAATGACAGTGATGATAATGGGACAGAAATGCAAAGAGGATGCAGTCTAAAGCCACCCTTAGACATGGCTTCGGACATTCCTATCATTATGTAGCGCTCTCAGTCTCAATGGTGGTTGATGGAGTCATGAGCTGAGGGGATAAAAGGAGATTGAAGGGGGTAAAGGATTTGTCTTTCCTTCATGCTCCAGTGCATAAAAACTGGGTGTTAAGACTAAACAACCCACAATCCCAACCACGGGCTGGGCCTCAGGCTATCCATGTGCATCTTTTTATCAGTCTGAGGAACACTTCTGGAGCAGTGCCTGGCAAAAGTCCAGTGGGGACCCACTGTTTCCACTCACCAGCAATTCAGAGAAAACATCCAATTCAAGCATCTTCTGGGCTCCTTACGAAGATGCATGCTCTGCCATCAAAGCATTCATTATCTAAGAGTAAAAATAAAGTATGTGTATATTTAGTGAAGCATGTGAGACTGGGAACTGAGGAACAATTAGTTTGTCTCTTCTGGCAACAACAATCAAGGTCTTTTTCAAGAATTTTTATCTGAGGATTTACATCAGACATAAAATCAAGGTTTTGGTGAAGTTTCAGTGAGACATCTTGTGTAGTCTCGGTGGGAAATTTTTAGGTACTCCATGCCTACTGCTGAAGCTGAAATGGGCCATATTCCATCTGTTTTTGTCTCCTATGTAAGTATATTTTGTGGGAAGGGAGGTTGTCTATGATCTGAGCTTAGCCAATCAGACGATTTTTCCTAGAACTTCACACCTTGAGCCAGTCATCCAAGAACACAGTAACTATAGGTCATACATAATAAAGCTGGTACCCTGACTAGGGTTTTCTATTGCACTAGATAAGGAGACTGTTGCTTTGCTGCCTGTATCCTGTTCTCTGTCACTCTCTTGGCTCCTACTTCTTCCAAAACTTAACGATTCACTAATTCTTTGAGTCCCTAATGATTTTCCAATATATTCCTTATTATTTAAATTAGAGTCAGTGTTTGATACGGAAAACCAATAACCCTAACTTACTAACAATACTGCTAATACTGCCTCAGAAAGAAATCGAGTTATAGAAACAGCCACAGTCCCATTAGGGTTTTATGGGGTGCTGTTATTAATATACTGTGTTGGGAACTGCATGCCTGTGCCTCTTAGGGTTCTTTTTATATCCCTAACATTGGACATGAATTTGTGATAGTAACCACCCTAGCTTTCAGTTTTACTAAAGTGCATCAATAAGGCTTTTGAAGCCATGGGGATCTTTGAATTTCCTATAGCGTGAGATAAGGCTCTTTCTCATTACTCTAAGAATAGCCCAGCTCCTAAAGCCATTCAAAAATCCACAGAGGGAGATCTGGCTTGCAGGCCTTGCAATAATCTCTTATTAACACTATCAAAAGTAATCTGCTTTTGTCTTGACCTCACTTTAGATTCTTGGCAGGTATAATGGACAGATTTGTAGGGTTTCCTTTTCCCTTTTAAAAGACTAGATAAATGTACCTTTCTCTCATCAGATTATAAAAGTCCAATGTAAATGGAAAGTTCATTGCTCTCCTTGATAACAGACGTAATCTTCCAAGTGGATGCCTTCCTGTCAGAGGACACGTGAGATAGACCTAGAGATTGTTTTTGGTTAAAACAGCCTGAAAATAAGCTTAATTTCCCAATTTGTGCACTTTAACCTCTCTCTGTTGGATGTAATGAGAAAATGCTTTGTATCAACTTTCAGTGAAGAAAAGATGTATGCTTTCTACTGTTTGCAGGTACACGTGGCTGTGTTGGTCCTATCTGGGTTGGTTATAATTGGTCCTGATGTTCTACTCATCAGTTAGACCGGTCTCCTTATTATTTATTTCTTTTGGTGGTGGAGAGGTGAGAGCGGTGGGAGGAAGAGTGAGAAACTGTTAACATCAATGTCACTTTTACATTGAATATTAAAATAAGCTCAGTCTCAAAGCATAGATAAAAGCAAATAAAAGCAGCACTCACTGAGTATGTTTAGCATTTTATACCTCACAACATGTGTTTGTTTGTGTCATCTTGGGTTCTGTAGCAAATAGGAAACCTTCATACACCTTTGACCCAAGGGAAAACCAAGGCTTACAAACACACACACACACACACACACACACACACACACACGGACATTTAACTCAAGTCACACAGCTAAACCAACACTGTTATGAGTGAGATTTGGGATATCAGGCTGTTGGCTTATTTTCCTTGGTTAAACAACATGGCAGGTAGGAAAGCCTAGAAAAGAGAGATGGGATGTGAAACCAGCAGACCAGAGCTATGCTTCTAGCTGTGTTCCTTCCTGGTTAGTTGTATCGTGGCAAGAATAAGACTTAGGTTTTCATCTGTGAAATAGGAATAATAACAATGCCTGTTTTCATGAAAAACACTTTGTAAAATGCAAAGTACTTTAAAAGTAAAATTATTATATATTTATGATAATAATTGATTATGTACTGAGCATTTACTATGTGCCGGGCACTGACACATATTATTTTGTTTTTATATTATGAAATAAAACATATATCAAAAAGTTTCCAAAACATCATTATATTGTGTAAGAATTTGTTGTGAAGGTTACATCTGTGAACTACTGCCACATCAAGAATCGGAATGCTATCAGCAAACCAGAAACTGTGAGTACACATCTCTCTTCTTCCTTCCCCTAGAGGTAACCTCTATTCTAGGGTGAAAATAATCATTTGTATGCTTTTCTTTATATTTGTAATAATCCACAAATAATATAGTTCAGTTTTGCATTTAAAAAATTTTTTTGATGGAGTCTTGCTCTGTCACCCAGGCTGGAGTATAGTGGTGTGATCTCAGCTCACTGCAATCTCTGTCTCCCGGGTTCAAGAGATTCTCCTGCCTCAGCCTCCCAAGTAGTGGGGATTACAGGCACCCGCCACTACTCCCAGCTAATTTTTGTATTTTTAGTAGAGATAGGGTTTCAACATGTTGGCCAGGCTGGTCTCGAACTCCTGACCTCAGGCGATCCACCTGCCTCAGCCTACCAAAGAGCTGGGATTACAGGCCTGAGCCACCATGCCCAGCAGTTTTGCCTTTTTTTGAACTTTATGTTGATGGAATCAAATAATATGTATTGTTTTGCATTTGGTTTCCTCTATTGACATG
The DNA here is from genome assembly GCA_963573385.1 of Cacajao melanocephalus. Lineage (NCBI taxonomy): Eukaryota > Metazoa > Chordata > Mammalia > Primates > Pitheciidae > Cacajao > Cacajao melanocephalus. The sequence continues at coordinate 36,426 of CAUYLG010053919.1, read as the reverse complement.
GTGTTTTGAAGATTCATTCATCTCATTCTGTATAACTATAGTTACTCGTTTTCATTACTTACAGTGTTCTACTGGGTGAATATATAATAATTTATCTAAACCTTATACCATTGATTTTTAGATTGTTTCTCACTTTTTGCTCTTGTGAATAATCACTTATAAATTAGTACATGTATCTTGATGCACAAATGTATGCAATTCTGTAGGCTATGCATTAGCAGTAGAATTACTGAGTCAAACACAGGTTGTATGTATCTTTAATTATATTAGACATTGTCTTACTGCCTGTAAAAAAGTAGATGTCCCAATTTACACTCTAACAAGCAAGTATAAGAATTTACATTGTTCCATACCCTCTCTAACATTCAATATTTTGGTATGTTTAAGTAATAATGAGTCTGGTGTACCTATAGTATCATCTCACAGAGGTATTAACATGCATTTCCCTGATTACTACAAAGGGTGCATCTGTTTATAAGTTCATCTTCTTTTTAAAGTGTTTGTTCACAGGTAATGCTTATTCTCTATTGGGTTGCCTTTCTTACTGATTTATAGTTTTTAGAAAGTTATAGTCTAGCCATAAGCCCTTTTTTGGTTATCTGTGTATCAAATATCCTCTCCCCTCCATGCTTTGCATTTTCTTTTTCTTATGGTGTCTTTTGATGAACATATTTCTTCTTTTAAATGTCATCTAACTTATTAATCATTTCCCCCATGCTTCCAGCATTTTATGTCTTGTATATAAAATCTTTCATTTCACTGAAGTTGTGAAGACTTTTAAAATACTTTTTTGTAAAATCTTCCAGTTAAGGTGGGGACACAACCGTTCACCATCAGGCAGCTAAAGTTAAGCCACTAGTGAGGAAGGGGAGAAAGAAAATGTAGATTTCAGGTTAGTGACACCCATTTTACTTTTCGGGACTTAGAAGGATCTGTTCAAGGAAGCAAAAGTGTATAGAAAGCAGAATAGATGCAGTAGGCTGGTCCAGGGTTCTATGGTTAGGTCATGGAAGGTGTTTCTTGCCCCCCTCCATTTCAGGACATGCACAGTAAAATAAAATAAAATAAAATAAAACACAAAAAACAAACAAACAAAAAACATAATGAGGTACTTTTCTTGAGGGGGGTGGCAATTCTGATCCAGTTACTCTTTGCAATAAAGAAAAGAATTATGGAGAAGACAAGGATAACTACAGCTTTGATATAACTTTTATCCTAGCATGGAAAACACAGTTTGCTTAAGACATGGAAGAAGATGGAAGAAAATTTGAAACTGAGGTTTAGAATGTTTTGCAGCTTTTTCATTCAAGAGCAAGGGTTGCCAAATATATAGGAATTCTTTAAGTTTCATAGTATCTCTTTTACCCTGTTCCTTGCCCTTCCCAGTAGTGGACTTATTAGTATGTTATGGAATATTAGAGCTGGACGATCTCAGATTCAGCTTTTTCATTTTTCAGGTGGGGATACTAAGACTAAAGAAGAATGAAAATTTTGCCTGTGGTCACAGAGCTATTTAGTAAAATAGCAAAAACTAGGTTTCTGAATATCCATCCATGGTTTCTAAAAGTGCTATCGAGTGTACTTTTGAATAAAATTAATTGCTTGGAGAAGTTTCTGACAATTTGAGATGCCATTAGGGATAACTAGAGACATTTATGGTTACTATAAAATCAGGACAAGTGGTAGAAAAGTCCATTAAAGTATGACCAACTCTCCAATTCTAGTCTTACATAAAAAGTTAAATCTTTAATAAAAAACTTTTAAAATAAAGTATTAAAAGGTTTAAAATATACGAAATGCTTTAATAGTCACTTTACAAAAGGGATACACAAATGGCCAATAAATATGTGTAAAATGTGCTCAACTTCATTCATCATTTGGAAGATGCAAATTAAAACCATAATGAGGTACAATTACACATCCACTAGAATGCCAAAAAACAAATAATAAGATAAAATCAAAACACCATAGACAATACCAGGTTTTGATGAAGACACAGAGCATCTGGAACTCTCAGGCTATGATGGTGGGGGCATAAAATGGTCCATCCATTTTGGAAACTGGTACTTTACTGAAGTTGAATACATGGATACCCTATAATTGAGCAATTCTACTTCTAGGTATGTACCCAAGAGAATACATATATGCAATATAAGACATGCACAAGAATCTTCATAGCAGAGCTTTTCTTAAAAGCCTCACTCCGGGGATATTCCAAATGTTTTTTTAACAATGAAATGAATAGTGGCATACTTGTACAATAGAACTACACCCAGCAAGGAGAAAACATGAAACACTATGACATACAACAGTATGACTGTATCTTACAAACAATATTCAGTGAAGGAAGTCAGACAGAACAGAATATATCACGTAGAACTTTACTCATACAAAATTCAAAAACAAATTTACAGTTTACCATTGAACAACACAGGTTTGAACTGCACAGGTCAACCTATACATAGATGTTTTTCAACCAAATGCAGATAAAAAATAGTTTTCCTGGGATGTCAACCCCATGTATACGGGAGGTCAGCTTTTTGTGTGGGTGTGTTCTGCAGAGCTGACTGCAGGACTTGAGTATGTGTGGAGTTTGATATACCCTGGAGTCCTGGAGCTAATTCCCTGCATATATCAAGGGAGGAATGTATTTTGTTAAGAAGTCAGAATAGTGCTTACCCTTAGGGGAGTGATAGTAGTGGGTAAATAGAGCTCTAGTCATGTTTTCTTACTTGGTTTGGACAGTGGTTACACATGTGTGCTTAGACTGTGAAAACTCATCAAGCCATACATTTGTGATGTATACATTTTTTTTTCTGCTTGTATGCTATGCTTCAATAAGATGTTAAAAAAAAAAAACTTAACTTTCTGCAAAGTTCCAGAGCCAGAGGTCTGAAGGAAAACAACATTTTACCATTTATATGACAACCTGAATACATTTTCCATTTGACACACTCTTTCCACTTAGTGTGGCATCTGCTGCACATCTGTATCCCCCATGGCAGCAGTAAGTTAAGCAACCCAGAGGCTGAAGAAAAATCATAGCAGTAGGAGATTGAATTTAAGGCTCATAGATGAGGGAGGGCAGATAAGTTTTCAAATGACATTAGGATGAATAGGAAAGTCGATTGGGAAGCAAAGAAGGAGAAAATGATCATTTTTGGCGGAGCGAAGGCAAATTTTGCCATGGAGTCTGGCAGATTGTGAACTGGAAGATACAGGACAAAAATAAACAGCAGTTAAGAACAATGTAGAGAACATGGCTGGGGAACTGGGGAGTTCTCTGCTCTGACAAAACACACGGCTGTCACTGCCAAGGAAAGAAGGACTATATTCCTGTCTCATACATTACTTTTGAAAATATGTAATTGAGGAGGGGTGAGAGAGAGAGAGAGAGAGAGAGAGAGAGAGAGAGAGAGAGAGAGAGAACACCCTTTGTCTTGAAATACTCTTTCTTATGTACTAGAAGGAAAGTGGGGAGTTGCTTTTATAGCAGGAAAAGAAAAGCAACTTTGAGTATCACAGCAGGCATGGAACATCCATAGGTATCCTAACATTTAATCGTCATAGCGACTTGTGAACTGGTGAGGGATAACTCTTTTATGTATGGGACTTCAGACTCAGAGAGTTTGGGAAACTAGCACATTGTACCATTAGTTTAAGACAGAGCCCAGCTTTGGACACACAGCTGTCTGACTAAAACTCTCTACTTTCTTTTCACAAAAAACAAGCGCTGTCTTATGGAAATAGCTCTGCTTCTTCCCCTCTGCACAGATTTCCAAGAAGGAGGAAAATTCTATCAGGAGATAACCGGTCTGTGATATCTGTCTGGGGAATCTGCAAGAGGAGGGATGGGACTGTTTTGTGACTTAAAAAGGAGGGGCACACTGAATCTCAAGCATCGTGGCAGAGGGCTCTAATGTATACCTCAGTTCACTGAGGACATACTGGGCTTCATTGCAGCCTGGTAGCCTTGGCTTCTTAGGACAAACTACCATCCTTTTAAGTGGGATCTCAGCCTATAGGTTGAGTAGGTGGAATAGGTTATATAATCTTATTTGGGTTACACTACAAATCTCCAAAGGAACCCCCAATTCTCCTACACCTACTCCAGTGACAGAAATTTCCTCCCCAGCTGCGTCTCTGCATGAAGGCATTATCTGAGATAAGTTATAACTTGGAGAGAAATCACAGCTAATAATCACCCAGGCCTTCATTGCTTCATTGGGAGAAACCATTGCTCTTTTGGTGGGCAGACACAGAGTCTGGAGGCTGAGACCCCAGAGAAGTGTATTTTGATGAGGGGGGAAGGGGAAAGTTTTAAAGGCTGCTGATTTGGAGGTTAATCACATTGCATGAGGCAGTCAGGGATAGGTGTTGAAAATGGAGAGATAGTCACTGGACTTGGGAGTGGTAGTGGGAGGGATAGTGAGAAGCCACATACACACATACACATACACATACAACACATGCACACTATGTTCACATGTGCACACACACACTCATACATACACATGCACACCACCCACACCACACCCCACCCCAGATATGCAGTGGGTTATATGGAGTCAGATATTCTGTGTTTGAGCTTCACTTCTCTCACTTGTCAGTCTATGACTCTGGCCCAGTTACTTAACGTTTCTGAGCCTCATTGAGATCATCTGTGAAGCATCTGCAGAGACTGAATGAAAGAAAAATCCACCCATCCCCTACCATGCTGTGAAAACAATGTCTGATCCAAGGCACTTGTGGATATGGCTGAGTGACACTGCAGAGGTGAAACTGGAGTCTAGGGCAGGCCCAAGAGGGAGCGACGGGCCAGAGGGCAACAGAGGGGAGCATGGTGGAAGTCACAGAGATGCAGATTTTATGGTGATGCCAGAACTATAGAATAAGCAAGACTTTCTGATGATGGAAGAGGCTGCCTTGTGAGAGAGTGTGCCCCCTACTGGTGGAAGAATCACACAGGCTGCAGGGACACCTGTCGGGTATGATGAAGATTGCATTCCTGTACTCAAGGAAGTTATTTTGAGTTCAAACCTGGGGGAAGATTCTAGGGTTACTTTCTTTCTAAGTATTAACCATGGAATTAGAAAGTGAACTGTCCAGAGATGAAGGTAGATACTCAGGTGGGTCAACCTTGGAAAGGGCCCAGAGATAAGCAAAAGTATGTTGTTTTCACTTTTGATTGTTTCATTGTTTGATGTGTGACTCCTGGTTTGAGTGTGTAGTAGACACCAGTTTGAGTGTCTACCTGAAATTCATTTTGTCTCTTTTCCCTTCTTATATGTACCCATATGTTTATTTGAGGAACTTACTCTCCTCTTACCTTGGGTAGTTATAGCAGTTGGAGGGTACCCAAACCCCATGTGTATGCTTACAGGATGTACTTTGGGTTCTGGTCCTTTTGCTGAAAATTATATTTGTCTTGACTTCCAGCTCTTGGCTTCTGCATTTCTTTTGCTGAGAGTTTTCTTTGACTTTTCTTTGTCACATAGATAATTGCAAAGAAGTAATGTTCTCTAAGACCAGTCTTAAACTAATGACTCAGAGAAGTAGTTGGATAAACACTCCAGCTCCCTGACCCTTCAGACTTCTCTTCCCTTCTTCATACCTCACTCCTGCACTAGTGTTTTCCAGAATTGTGTCCAAGATAAGCTACTTGCATTTAACTCTTTGTTTTCAGGGTAGGTTTTAGGGGAAGGAACTCAAAGTAAGGCAGTATTACTCCTAAGGTTTGAGCACAAACAAATGAGTATAATCTCATATATCCAGCCCTGTGCAACTGGTTCAGAAGTGAATGGGCAGAAATCAAAATCTGTATAAATCAATATGTGATTTCAAGTGTTGCTTTAGGCATTGTCCAATCAGCAGGACAGGGATTCTGACTTGTTCGCTTCTATATCTGTAGTTCCCAGCAGAGCTAGGAGCTCTAATAGGAGGCCTCTGTCAATGTTGGGGCCTAATCTGTGTTAAAGTAATAATGAATTATAGAATCACATTATCAACCTCTCAGGAAGAATTACACTTTAAAACAGACAGAAATAATTTAACTCCAAAACATATATCATTACTTACGAAATCCTAGTGGAAGATCTGACTTCAAATAGGAACTCCTGTTTTAATGCTCAGCAACATAGATTAATTTTGCCTGCTTGTATATTTTATATGAATGAATTCACAGAGGGGTTATACTTGGTTGTGGCTTCTTTTGTTCAACATGATATTTGAGAGCAACATTTATTTTGTGGCGGGTAGCGATGATTGACTTATTCTCCTTGCTGCATAGTATCTCATAGCATGGAAATGCACAATGTATCTATCCAATCTTCTCTTCATAAACATTTGGACCCTTTCAACTTCAGAGATATAAATAGTGCTTCTGTGAACATTATAGTATATACGTGTTTTGATGCTCTAATTATGTAATGTTCTTGAGTATCTACCTGAATTGGAATTGCTTGGTCATAAGGTTTATACACATCTGTTTTAGTAGACACCACCTAAGGGTTTTTTGCTGTTTTGTGTAGTGTGTTTTGTATTTTTTGGAAGTTTGGGCAGGGCATAATGGTTCAAGCCTGTATTCTTAGCATTTGGGAGGCTGAAGTTGGAGGATTGCTCAAGTCTTGGAGTTCAAGACCAGACACACACACACACACACACACACACATATACACACACACGGTGGTGCATGCCTGTAGTCCTGGCTACTTGGGAGGCTGAGATGGGAGGATTCCTTGAGTCTAGAAGGTTGAGGCTGCAGTGAGCTATGATTGCACCACTGCACTGAAGCCTGGGAGACAGAGTGAGACTCTATTTCAAAAAAAATTCAAATAAACAAATATGATTTGTTAAAAATAGAAATTTAAATTAATTTTAAATATCTAAAAATCAGATTTCCCACAAGATAATTTGATAAATCAAAGGACACACTGCCAAATGAAATCAAACAGGCTGTAGTTAGTTGTAGCTGCCCACTTCAGCAAGGGAGCTCACCACAGTCCTCAAGCAGTTGCTTCACCCACAGGCTCCAACCGGTCTGCTTCAATACTTTGTTGAGGTGAGCAGGCCTCATTTATTGGTTGAAGACTGCTGGGGGAGTGTTGCTTATTCCCCAGGAATTCAGGCCTGGTGTACTTCTGTGGAAAGTAGGCTCTGGAGGTTTGAGGATTTCTTGGGCAAACAAAAGAAGATGTTTGCTGGCATTTCGAAGGCAAGGACTGACATGATAAGACTGGAATACAAGTGAGGCAATAACAGTGGCTGCTATGTCAATATATTCCACATTTTCTCTCAGGTCTCCCATTCCTAGAATCTTATATCCTAGAAGCCTGGTTCTTATAGCCTCACCACATAGAGTTGCAAATGCATTCCTTTCTTTTTTGCATATGAAATTTCTGCTCCCACTTCCAAAGGTCCATCAACCTCCCTCTTTTACCATCCCTTTACTAGGCATGTCCAGGTATCTGCAGACTCTGGCAGTTTTATTCCTGTTACAATCTAGAGTATTCAAGGTCTCTGCCAAAAGCCTTTCTTTCCTTGTTTTCTTTCTACCCAGGTACATAACATCTCCATTGCCTCTGTGCAAGCATATTTAAGATATTTTAATAATACATTTACTGAGATAGATTCATTTTCTGTTTCCATATCCTATGACTTGCAATCCAGTAGAACAATTAGATTGTTACACAGCCCTTTAAACTGCAGTAGGAGTTTCCTGGAGATGGAAAATCTGTATGGAGATAAAGTAGAAATTATATTTCTTTTTATTGCTCTTCAATTTATATTTCAAGGTAATTTTTAATTAAAAAAATTCTTAGATTCATAGAATAGGATCTGTGTGAATAGCAGAAAACCTACTTATTTATCAGATTTTATTAATGAAATACACTGCAAAAAAGAAAAGAAAAAAGTTGCAAATGGTCCCTTCGACAAATAACCATATGGGATGTTTTTGCAAAAGATGGAAAAATCTAACTTATTTAGAAAATAACAAATATTTGGCCACTGATTGAGACTTAAGTGTATCTATTCCAATCACAATAATTCTTAGAGGAATACTGTCAGTACCAAATCACTTTTCATTTTCATTTAAAAACAGCTAATGTCTAAAAACAGACATTCCAAAACCCCCCAAAATGTCTAAAGTAATTTAAAAAATACTATTGGCTACAATTCCCATGTTAGCTATTTTTAAAAATTCATTTGAACATGACATAGAATTAAAAGATAAAAAAAAGAAAAGAACTTTGTGAAAATACCACATGGCTAACATGTGTGATAAGAGAGTTTGACCTAGAAGTATTAAATTCCTACATGCAGAAACTGGAAAAAATGTTCAGTTAAACTAGACACACATAGGCTATATGCAGAAACTAGAAAACTTTTCAGTTAATACTAGACACACATAGGTGATATATATATATATATATATATATATATATATACACACACACACACACACACACATACACATATGTATTTTTTCATTGCTATTCTTTTATAAGAATCTAAGAACACTTTTCTAAAAAATAAAAAAAAATCACCTTGGAATATGAATTGAAAATTAAAGAGCAATAAAAAGAAATATAATTTCTACCTTAGCTCCATACAGATTTCTCTTCTCCAGGAAACTGTTAGTACCATTTAAAGTGCTGTGCAACAACCTAAGACATCACACACACATACACACACACACGTACACACACACACGTACACACACACACACAGCTGGTTTTCATTATTCACAGTAGTTATGTTTTATAAAGTCACCACGGACACTGAGTTAGCTAATACTGAACAGTTGCTTCTAGAGGAAACGCAGAGTTAGGTTCTTGAGAGCCTCTGATCACCATGCTTTGATCAACCAAACATTGATTGGCCTTTTATGTTATATAAGTTCATTTGATAACATTCTTCTAAGACAAGACAGACTTATCATCATCAAAAATCTACTCTTCCACATAACACTTAGTAACTATTTAAATAAATTCTTTTGCAGCCTCTAGACCTGTAGAACCTGTGTATTTAAAAATTTTTATGCTATACTGCTTTTTGAAGCATGTAAGCCAGCCAGCAATAGTTGAGGAGAATTTGACATTTTCCTGGCTCGGAGTAACATGACCATAAATTTCTTTGTTTTTTAGCCTCATGACAATACTGTCCATTATGAATTTATCACATGTAAACTTATAAATTCACAAATTTAGCTGTTTTTTCATTTTTTTTCCCATAACTTTGTCACACACTGCAGATGTTACTTTAGCACTTGCTAAAGCAGGAAGTTTCTTTTTTTTTTCTTAAATGTGCCATATTGTTGATTTACTAACATTGAACACAGTCAATAGTACTATAAATCATGCCTGAACTAAACTTATCTAGTACACGTATATTTTCCATAAGACACATTCAGTCTTCTTGTACGTAGAAACACTTCTTGCAGTTAGACAGCACTTCAGCTTGGGGTCCTTTTAAACAGCATCATTGCTAACTGAAAGCACAAAGGTATGAAAAACATGGGATTAAATAGACTGCCAAAGAAACTCTTGTTTGCGGTATTAGAGCTGAGACAAGAAAGCTTGAAGTTACCCTCTTTGGCCTGAGTTGGAAACATGCATGTCTGGTAACAAATTTTTCACCACTCTTTGCATGTCTGTGAGTAACTGTGAAAGTTCCATGGACATTGGTTTGGGGCTAATGAGTCATAGTGAATAGATGAATTAGCAAATACCAAATCCACAAATAATGAGGATCAACCATATATTATTGCTCCTTGATGCATAGTTCATCAGATATGGGTAATTAGAATAAAATTTTTATTAGTATTAATGCTTTTGAAGGAAAAATTCTTGGAATAGTGGAATAGTGTGTGAGTACCTTCCCTTACTGATTATCTCCAAGTTGGCTTTCCTTTATCTCCCTTGACTTTTAAATAAATTTTTGTTCTAATCCTTAAGTGCTATATCCTAGGTGATACCTTGGAAACCTGTCAAACAATGTTGGTTCTGAATTCTGATCTTGGCATGTATTTAGCTATGGTTCTGAATTCTGTTTCTGGCATATTTTTAGTTTTGTGACCATTGGGAATCTACTTAACCTCAAGAAATTTTATTTCCTTATAGCTAAATGGATATAATAATAATACTTCTAATACCACTGTAAGAGTTAAAAAATAAATTAAAATGCTTTGCATATTGTTAATTAGATGAGAATTTCTTGTCTGTATCCTTATGTGAATGTGTTTGATTAGAGAGGCATATAAAGTAGCGGGGTAAAAGAACTGATTTGGGAGTGATTTTCCTTGTTCTGTTCACCCACAGTGAGAGGTTGGAGACAAGTGCTATGATGAAGGTCTCCCCCATCCTGGGTCCTGGAGTCACTAAAGATTTTGGAATAAAGTGATCATAGCAAAACTAGGCTCTAGAAAGATTAGTTAATCATCAGCACTGATCTGTGATGGGAACAGATGGATAAGCAAGAAGAGCAATTGAAGGCTCTCTTCTCATACTATCTATGTGCAGAATTAAAGCATCTATTCCAGGGCAAGGGACAAGATGGCTTTCAGAGTAATTGAAGAAAGAAGGCATTGTATTTGTTGAGCATATCTGTCAGCAAAGCTGTAATAATGCTGTGTAATAACCATAACGAACACAATAAATGATCATAAATTCAGTAGCTTATAGCCACTATTTTATTCATTCATGAGACTTCCAGTTAGTTGGAATTTGGCTGATCTTGGTTGTATTCAGCAGGATTTGTCTCCAGGCTACAGGTTAAATTCATGTTTGTTCTACTTGTCTCATTCTAAGTGTGGGCTGGAGGAACAATGGATATCCAGAATATTTTCTTTTCATAACAATGGCACAAGTGCAAAAGGAAAAACCAAACTTCGCAAGTATATTATAAGCCTTTGCTCACATTAAGACTATTCACATCCTATTGGACAAAGCAATTCACATGGATAAGCCCAAAGTTAAAGGGTGGGGAGGTGCACTCAGCCCAAAATGAGTCCACAGTGGGGTGAAGCATTGAAATCACTTGTTGAATCTGTCCCAGTGGATACGGGAAAAGGAGACATCAAACTCACCCTGAAATTTTGGACCTGATTAAGTGGAAGACTGTCTGTCTTCTGTTTAATTAGTAGCTACAGCAATATGCTACTAAATATCAGATATCTGAGTCTTGCTCCAGATGGGAAATAGATCCAAACTTATTTTCCTCCAATGCAAGAAGGTGCATGGACTTCAGGAGATAGCTTTAGGTTTCAAATCTTTTTATTCTTTATTTAACTGCTTCCTATTGAAGACTGTAATTGTCTGAGACCCTCTGGCTTTAGGAAGGTTTTTCATAACTTAGGAGTTATGAGGCTGTTGGCAAGTTACTTTAACTTCACTGTCTCTTAGTGTCTTGATCTGTAAAATGTACATAATAATTCTACCTGCTTTATACTAAACAAGGTAATACAGGTAAAGCACTTAGAGCATTTCTGAAGTCTAAGTAAGTGTTCCATATGTATTGTTATTATTAACTCAGTTAATCCTCACAGCAACTCTATTATGTAGGTAATTTGAAAATAATTATCATATTATAGATAAAAAATCCAAGTTAGAGTAAGTAACTTTTCCGGGGTTACATACCTAGTGAGATAAGTCTCAATCCAACTTGACCACCATCTCCACACCCAGTTCCATCGTAGAGAATAATTGTTTTTATTATTCAGTGGAACGAATTCCAGACCATTTTATGTGTATTTATCTTTACATTTATAAAAGTGTAATATTGTTTTGTATATGTGTGCAGATTTTCTTTTAAAACATGCTATCTTATATTCATGTATTCCATTACTTGCATTCATTCAACTCGACATTCTATTTTAGAAGTCTTCTGATGTCACTAAAATAAATCTATCATATATAAAGTTTCACAAATTATTCAATGGCCTAAATATACTCCTACATTATTCAGCTCTTTTAGTAAACATGTAGGTCTCTTCCGAATCTCCACTGTTACTAACAATACTGTATTAGCCACCTTAGTACAAGCCCCCTGGTATGTTAGATGTCTGTTTCTCTGAGTAAGATATTGAGAAATACACTTTCTGGGCCATAAATGTACACAGTTACAATTTTAGGGGTTACTAGCAAGCTTCTCTTCAGTGTGGCTCTTTGCGTTCACTATACCATGGGCAGTGAAAGGGGTTTGTTTCTCTGGCACTAAGAAAGCATCAAGTCTTGAGGAGAAAGGAAAGGTACGGGGGGGAGAGGAAAGGCCCCAGGAACCACAGGAGGCTCCAAGCCAATGTCTGCTCCTTCTCAGCTTTCATTGCATCTCCAGGATTCAGTTTGGTTTCTGATTTACCAACTACTTCTGGGGTAAAAACAAAACAAAGGAGATTCTTCTCTTTTATGATGGATATAATATAATTTTCTATTGGCCTGTACTCAGGAGGCTTCTAAAATGTCACTTCTTTATTAAGAAGTAGATCTGAGTCTTTTGTTTTGAGTAGAGAGAATATTCTTCCCATTGCCCATTCACACTAGTAAGCCCAGCTGGCACTATTAAAAAACCCTTCTTAGTAGCCACTCACCCTCCTGATGCTCACATTGTATTTAGAGTTGCAATTCGACACTATAAATTTCTGTTTACCAAGAAAGTCTGGGTATCTTCAGAATTTAAAAAGCCATGGGAAAAAAAATGAGTCAGTCCAAACGGTCAAAAGAGCAAACGGAATTTATCATGAGGTGTTTCCCTTCTAGCAATTGATAGTAGTTTTTGTAACTACCTACAGTAGTTAGCAGACAGTTAGGAGAATACTGTTCTTCTGACAATTTATAAAGTTCAGTCTTTTGAAACTGGACAGGAAAGCTTGGTTCTAACCTAGTAACCAAAGCTATATAATTAATTAGTTCTTGCAGGTTTCAGGCGGAAAATGGCGTTGCTGTGTTACAGTAATAATCCCGATTGTCGTTGACTTATCAGTAAACTGCAGCTCCTCTCCCGGGGGAAGAAGCCCTGTAATTTAACAAATCACTGTATTCTGGGTTTTGACATTGCACATGCTTTTCAATTTCCATCTGTTCCTCTGGTTCATTAGTATTTTATTGTTGCTACCATCAGAAACATTTTAATAGTTTTTCTCTCTCTAAAATAACATACCATCAACTATTTTCTGTCATCCCTTTGGACACCTAAAAATGGCATGTCCATTCCAATTTTAAATAGCTTTTAGGAAGTATTATTTTGGACATTTTCCCAAAAGTTCAAGATGGCTGCCTTTGGCTATGCACCAGAATAATTGCCTTGTGTGAAAACAAATATTCAAAATCTACTTCAAACCCAGATTTTTAAAATATGAAATAGAGCAATGCCCTTTTAAGATGTCTCTTTATTAGATCAAAACATGATTAACAAAGTCACAAATGCATATGCACACAATTCTGATATACATACCACACACTCCTCAAACACAATAACACACACACACACAGTGGACACACACATGCCATACATGTACACTCACCCACACTCTATATACACACATTCCATAGTCCTAAAAACACAAATACATGTATCACACACATATATACTACAAATATATTAATACATACAAACACATATATACTACATATATACACACAACTTTAAACAAACACACCATAATTGCACACATCCCACTTTGCCTCAAACACAGCATACACACACACACGCACACACGCCCCATGCATGCACATAAACACATGATTTACATATACAGAAACTACAAACACACACACACAGATGACTAGCCTGTGGTGGCACAATAAATAAAAATATTAATCTGTCAAGAATGATGGTGAAAAAAATTTACACATAAAAACAAGTAAAAGCACACCCTGTAAAATATATATTGGGAAGCATTTTGAAATGGATCTTATGATTGTTGCAGATATTTTAGTAACTTTCCAGAGAGTCAGATTTTGGGGGCCAAGTGAATGGTTTTTATTTATTTGTCATGTCTAATCTGTGAAGACTCACCCATTCCTCCTGAGTGGAAATGAAAGGTCAAGGCCAAATCAAGAATGAAATCAGGACATCTGACCAACACACACATTCACACACATCAATAGCCATGGACAGATGGCAAGCAGCACTGATAGCAGAATGTACTAGGAATATACCATGTGTGATTAAAAGAAAGGGGTTTCTCTGAGGATATGGTTGTTCCTCGCTGGAAAGGATGATGTAGTCCAGTGTGGAAATCCCCCGCTGGAATATATAGGCCTATCAATCTCGGGCTCCTTTGTTCTGCAGTACTAATTTCTAGCTTCTGGAACACTGAAGACCTAGGGGGCCCAGTGCCGCCTGGAGTACTGCTCAGTGGGACTCTGAGAGCCTTCACCCCTAGAACTGGTCAGTGGTTCCCTCAGGAAGACAGAGGCCAGCCCAGTGCCCATGAAAGCTCAAAGAAATGTCAACACACTAAAGGCGTCTCTCAGCAGAAGGCTAGGCCTCCCATCAGGATCCACAGCACATACTCTCATGTCCTGTTAGGAAACTGTCCTTTTCCCAGTGTTACCTTCAGAAAATGTTCTGAACACACTGCAGCTGGCTGTCAGAACTGTAAATGTGAAACTCAAGTGCAGACGAGGCCTGAACTTAGAGCGAAATCTGACTTCACAAGTTTAAGGACTGTTTAAAAGCTCTGATGGGAAATCGATTCACAGAAAATGCTGTAAACCCTATTAGACTTTGTAAATAACTTTTTTCGCATACCTTTGTCCCTGTCTCTACTTTTTTTTCTTTCCATTTCTTCCCCACCTGCTTTTTTGTTCCTTCTGTAGTCTTTACTATTTTTGTTAAGACCAAAGAATGTTATTGCATTATGTTCCATGAGAAAGGGCAGCTCTCTACTCAAATATAATCTACATCAACTGGATGTCCGGTTGTTTAAAGCATGATTGTTTCAAAATTTATTATAAAATTTATTTAACCGATGAACAGGCATTGAGTATTGACTCTTAAGCAACTCTTCTAATAGAGAACTGTCTTTAACCAATAACTATTCTATTATTGTTTAGGGACTCTTACGGCCAGCTGAAGTCAGCTTAGATGCAAGCATTTAGGCTATAGAATCTTAATTTTTTCATCCAAAGGTTGATTGAAATATAAAATTTATTGCTCATCCACCATTGTAATTGTCCCACAATTGCTGCCAAACTTACCTTCTTAAAACTCTCCCTGGATGTCAGCTTCCTCTTTAGCAAGTTCACACTCACAGATGCCCTTTGCAAGCTAGCTTCAATTCACTATTGGTTTACATCCCAAACTCTAAAATGTGGTCACAAGTCTCCAAATGTTAGCCCTTGCTTTCCTTTGTGCTCCTCTCTATTCTGGAATTGCTAACAGGCAGCTTGTGCTTTCACTTGGCCTTGCCCAATAATTAGAGGTCTAGCATCTCTCCCTTGTGAGGACTGGCACTATTCATCTTGGAGCAACCCAACCACAAAGTGTGATTGCAACAAATGCTGCTAGAAAGATAAACATGAAAGACAACAAAGTACTAGTCATCTGCTGTTCTTGCCTGCCTAACACCCATTCCCTCTCTTTCAAGTAAGAGTATCTGGCTTTTCCTCTGGAAATCACATTTTTAAAAAAAATTCACAGGTAATGGGACACTGATCTTACTTCATTGGCCAAGAGATGTACGTGTGACTTGACCTGGCCATTCAGATACGTAGTGATTGCTCCAGAGATGAAAACTTGGCTTAATCAGGCCTACTGAAGTGAATCTTAGATGATTTTCTTTAAATGATTGGAAAAGAAGTTCGTTCCTTTGCTATTTTAGTGAAGCTATTAGCCACGTTAAGGGGTACCTGTTGAGAGAATCTGCTTTTATAAGATGCTCGGGTTAAGAAAAGAGCCAAGAGCCAAAGGCCAGATTCTGAATGACAAATTTGGTTTCAGTCATGCTTGAAGTCACATGCCCATGTCCACTTTGTTATATAGCCCAATGTATTCCTAGTTTTACTTTAACCTGTTTAATTTTTCTCTGTTATTCCCTTCCTCTTCATTCTTTCATTTATTTTTGTTCCTTGCATCTGAAAGATTTCTGGCAGATATAGTCATTTAGAGAAATAATAGAAATAAGAAGATATATGTCCCTTAAGGAGAAAAGATCAGGTAGCAAAAGTTTGCTGCAACTTCCAACATCATCTTTCTGAAGCTATTTTCCTGGATTCCAATGATCCCATATAAGTTAGAACACTGCTTCTTCAAGTTGAATATACACACAAATCCCCTGGGCATCCTGTTAAAATGAAGATTTTGACTAAAGAGGTTTGGGGTGCACCTGACATCCTGAATTTCTAATAAACTGTGGGGGACGGCAATGGTGCTGTCAATAAATGACATTTTGTGTAGCAGGGTTCTAGGATGCCTCATTGCCAAGGGTCATGATTAGCACTGAGGTCCTCCTGTCCAGCTGAAATTATCTCTTAGCATGTCACTGTTGGCTTAAAGTGGCGATGGTTGACTATACCATTCTTTTCAGATAACATCCTTACTTTTAAGCTGATATTCTGAAGAATAAGAAATGGAGCCAAAAGCAGGATTACGCATGGGAGAAGGAGTGAGCAGTTTGCAAAGCTGGTGCAAGAGCAAGTGGAATGACTTGTTTAAAATGCTAGAGATCCACAAGGAACATTTTAAAATCCTGCCTTCCCCCATTCCTGAACCACAGATTTGTCATATTGGAAGCATTTACTGCAACATAGCCTGTCTCTGCTGGGACTCTGCAGAATTAGGGCACATGCTTTCTTCTGGGACCCATCCGGCTGTCCAACAGAACAACTATTCCACCTGGGCTGTGATCTAATTTATTTCCTTTCCTCAGTGCCAGATTCCTGGGTGCTGGCACTAGGAACTGAAGCAGCACTATTGCTCACCCATATCTAAAGTTGGCTGCTTACTGACAATGCCGTGTGGCTCCGGGTAATCTTCGCATGTTATCCTGCCTGATGATACGGTGAGTTGACTTCACTGTAACAGAAACATATGCCTTGTGACTTAGTTATGTTTGGGGATTATTAATAACCACACAGAAGTATTTAAGCAGGCATGAACATCTCATCTCCCTGTAAACATGTCACTTTCAAATCCAGATTCTGCTCCCATGTATTCATAAACTCCTTTCATCAAAATCACTTTACTTGTTGAGACTGGGCATGTCTCCCATTTTCTACTACATCCTCTCTGAGTCTCCAGGGTTTTCTTTCTCCAAATGAAGAGTTGGTTAAGCAGAGAGATAGCATTAATTGGTCCCAAGAGCATCTCATCAGTAGAGGTAAACGTGAGGCACAGAATCCTCCTTGAACCCCTTCTCAAGCATCTTGAATAACTGAATGGTGTAAGATAAGGAAGGAAGCTTTTAATTTATGTTTTCAGAAACAAATGTGACTTCAGATTTCAGGAGAATTGGATTCAGTGTCCCATAACTTAAGAAAGATACTGTTTGGTTAGTTCTTAACCTTCCAGAAAAAGAATGTGATGGCAAGCATATCAGAGCTAAAGGAAGCAGGAGGAAAAAATAATTAGAAAAATCTGTTAGACTCAAGTTTGTTTTTCTGTTATCTGTATTGGAGGAGAGAGAGAGCTTGAACTTAGTCTTTGGAATAAAATGTGATATTCAAAATACTATTTGGCAAAGAGGGACACTGTATTAAAGTCACCGTGAAAGCAGAATGAGCAGCTTTGTGGAATGAATAAAGCTGGCTTTTAGTCAAGAAAAATTTGTTCCTGTCTCTCAGCAGGCTTTCTGGAGGCTTCTTCTGCTAGCTGATGGGTGGATGCTCACAGAATGCAAACTGATTCATTTACTAGATTGAGAAAAATCCAAGCAGTAAATTAGATATTTTGTAACACTACTACACACATTGCATCTTCTACACAAATGTCTGTTATATTTGCTGAACTGGTGTTCCTATTGATTAAATATGTCTAATAAGAAGAAAGAAGAAACATGTAGCAGTGCCAGGGAGTGGGGGAGAGAAAATGGCCTTTCCTCTAGATGACTTTGGCTTCATTCCAGAGCCAGTGCCCTTAATTTAGCCCTGTATGAGTGAAAAATCACTTTATCAGTCTGTAGATAATTGTTGCGAGGTTTCTTTTCTTACACATAAACAGAAGTGTTGTTGGCAAAGCGTCCAGGCTTAGATCAAATAGATTGTGAGGATCATGGGGGAACCAAGTCTTCTTTTCTTCAGAGTGTTGAGATTACTCAAGGGGGCTTTGCTGCTGACAGCCAAATAGCTCTATAGACATTATTAGAGAAGCGGAAGGTACATTTGTGAGAAATGTCAAAGTGATAACTAAGGGGAGGGGAATAGAATGCATTATTCATTGTACTGGGGACTTTCCCATCCGTACATGCACCATTACTGTCATAAGAAGACTCCAAGATTTTTCAGAGACTTTATTATTTATCAGTAAATTAAAAGAGAAGGCTGCTGTTTATACCTTTCACGAGAACATAGCTATGATCCAGGACTGAGTGCTGTTACCAAGGAAAATGTCACTGAGAAGGGGCCTTTTGTGGCAGGACTGGGGCACAACAGGGGTGCACACACCTTTTAAGTTCTTATTCATGGCCAGGTCTGTACCTGGTTAGATTTTGATGCAGGTCCAGGGAAGTGAGTGTCCCTCATCACTGTAAGTTGGTATCAGTGGTCACTGAAACTAGGAGCCCTGGCATCTACTCCCAGCTCAACGGGGCAAGTAACTCTAACTCTCTAGGCAAGTACTTCAAAGCCTCTGTTTTTCTGGGCTGTGGTTTCTCAAGCATAATTTGAGAGTTTGGATCTAGAGTAGCAGCCCTAAGTCTTTCTATTCTGCGACAGTCTATGATTCTCTTCTATCCCGTATCTAGACTTTTGGGAAATCCTGTCAATAATCACCATACAGTCAGATTCTGTTCGACATCTCCACTGCCACCCCCTGGCACAATCTTCTCATTTTTTGCTTGGATCACCATAGCAGCCTCTGAACTGAACTGCTTTATCCTCTGCCCTTCACAGTCTGTTTCCAACCCAGCAGACAGTGAGCTCTTTAGAATCCTGCCACGCCGTCCCCCAAGTAGCTCTCCTTTTCTCCCTATCCATGTAGTGTCCCATAGAGCCTGAGAACTGACCCAGGCTTATCTCTCTGATCTTAGCTCCTGCCCACTCTCACATGATTATTTGTATATAGCCACAGCCTTCCCTACTCTTTGACCCATCTCCAGGCCTCGGGTAGTCCCTTGGCTGGAATGCCTCTCCTGTCCTCTTTCCCGAACTCCCCTCCCCCAGATACCTGCATGGCTGACTCTCTCATCTCTTTGAAATTTCAACTTAAACGTCCCCTCCTGTCCTTGATGAGGTCCTTCATGGCCATTGTACTTAATCCATTGACCCCATGGCACTTTCCAGTCCCCTTATTCTGCTTTTTATTTCCTCAAACACCGACTGTCCAGCATTTCATAAACACATATTAATTATGGATTTTATTCTTGTTTCCTATTCCAGAATGTAGGCTCCATGTGGGCAGTGGCTTTTGCCTATTATTTTATTTTATTTTTATTATTGTGTCACCGGTACCTAAAGACTTCCTGGTGCATAGAGGTGCCTAATAAAATCTTGCTTTGCAGGGATGTGGGTGAAGCTGGAAACCATCATCCTCAGCAAACTAACACAGGAACAGAAAACCAAACACCACCTGTTCTCACCCGTAAGTGGTAGTTGAACATTGAGAACACATGGACATTGAGAGGGGAACAACACACACCAGGGCCTGTCAGGGGGTAATAGGTGCAGCAGACCACCGTGGCACACATATACCTATGTAACAAACCTGCACGTTCTGCACATGTACCCTTTTCTTTTTTAAAAAAAGAAGAAATAGAACAAGAAAAAAAGAAATTAAAAAGAAAAGTTTGTTGAATGAATGAGTTAATCCTTGAAACTGAATTTATTATTTGTCACGCTCTAGAGGCAAGTGATGCTGATAACCAGCAGCAGTAAAAGTTGGGGAAGAGAGAATGCCCTGCTAGGGGAGGGAGGGCCAACAGCATTTTTGCACCTGGAAGACTTTGTAATTATTCCTAAGCCAATGGCTATACTAATTTGTAAATCTGCACCCTGTGCTTTGCCACACATGCTGTCAGAGTCCTTTCTCTGGGTCCTGGCATTTGCAGTTTCTCCATTACTGCACTTGTCTCTCTGCTTATAGAATCCTGTGTGGATCTGTGAGAAGGTATCACTCACAGTGCCCAAAAGTTAATGCCCCCAGGAATATCCTCCAATGAGGAGGAATGGGAGGGGGTCGCTAAACATCTCAGCTTCCTTGCGTCTTGGGTGGGACTATTTTTACCTATGTTTACCTGTGTCCCAAAGGTCTTCAGTAGGCTAGAGACCCTGTTGCCCAGATGGTGACATGTTCATGACCATATGCTGGTTTGACATCTGTCCCTTCCCTGTCTCACTTCCGCACCCCCTTCTCTACCACGGTTTTCTATGGTCACCTCATGAATAAATTACATCTTGTCTCATGGACTGCTTCTGACTGAACCCAAATGTTTACAATCATGTAATAAAGACCCTCCTCATCCCTCAGGCATTGTTCAAGGCCTCTGCGTGTCAGGCAGGTCTCATTCCCCAGGCAATTAAAGCCTTGGTTGGGGATGTGGATTCCTTTATACTCCCATGATCCAAGATTACAGTTTGTGAGAGGCTGTGCCATGTGCAAAGGTTAAGACTCCAGATTGGAGTCTGACACGGGAGCCAGACTGTTTCACATGGGTTCAAGCTGGGACTGTTTTCCTATCAGCTGTGTGACCTTAGGCATGTTACTTAACCTTTCTGTTCCCTGGTTTTCTTATCTGCAAAACATGTCTGATAATAATGCTGTACCATAGGATCAAATAGATTCACATTTGCAAGAGGTCTAACCAGCACCTGGCCCAAAGTAGGTGCTACACATTTAAAATAATTAATTGCCCCTCTTGGCAATAAAAATAAAAACACTGAATCAGAGAAGTTAAATTCACTGATCAAGGTCATACAACTAAGACACTACAGAATGCAAAAGCAGCTCTTTGAAAGCCAAGTAGAGTGTGATTTTTGTTACATTTCACTCAAGAAAACTGAATCCATGTGTTCTTGAAACATATTCCATAATAAAGAGTGAAAGGTTTTTTTTTTATAATTACTACAAGCTAATTACTGAAAAGCTATAAGCAATCAAATATGTGATAGAAGCTAATTTGAAACAATATTAGCTTTATATATTTGGATTGCTTTATACTCTTATATATAGAAGAGCTTCTTGTGGGTAAATATTTCACTTAAGTAACAAATCAATCTCTCTCCCTCCACTACTATGATCCTCAAATATAAGACAAGTTTTGTGTACAGGAAAGCAGTGCCCTTTGCTCATTTTCTATGGAGCAGTGTAGGAAAGGATTTAGGTTAAATTTTGCTAGAAGGAATTTCATCCAGATGGAAGGCAGAAATTTCATTTTATTTTTCTCTTCCACTTCATTGATGTATAATGAACAAAAATTGTGTATATATAAGGTGTATAATGTAATGATTTTATATATATATATATATATATATATATATATATATATACACATACACACATTATGAAAGGATTACCACAATGTATTATCTCATCCATTATCTCATATAGTTACTATTGGTTGTATGTGTATGTGTGTGTGTGGTTGGGGGGGTGTGGACATTTAAGTTCTACTCTTTTAGCAAATTTTAAGTAAATAATATGATATTGTTGAATTATAGTCACCCTGCTATGCATTAAATTCCCCAGAACTTACTCATATTATGACCAACTGGAAGTTTGTACCCTTTAATCAACATCTCCCCATTTCCCCCACTCCCCTAGCTGCTGGCAACCCCCCTTTGGCTCTCTACTTCTATGAGTTTGATTTTCTGAGTTCTGTTGAATTTCATATGTAAGTGAGCTCATGCAATATTTGTCTTTCT
The DNA here is from genome assembly GCA_963573385.1 of Cacajao melanocephalus. Lineage (NCBI taxonomy): Eukaryota > Metazoa > Chordata > Mammalia > Primates > Pitheciidae > Cacajao > Cacajao melanocephalus. The sequence goes on along the minus strand of CAUYLG010053919.1, from coordinate 14,410 downwards.
GTGTCTGGCTAATTTCACTTAGCGTAATGTCCTCCAGGTTTATCCATGTTAATGAAATAGTAGGATTTTCTTCCTTATTATGGCTAGATGATAATTTTCTTTATCCTTATTTTCCCATTGATAGACACCAAGGTTGTTTCCATATCTTGACTGTTGTGAATAATGCTGCAGTAAATATGGAATGCAATTTTTTTTGAGATGTTGCTTTTATTTCTTTTGGATGTATACCCAGGAGGGAGATTGCTGGATCATGTGGTAGTTTTAATTTTTTGAGTGATGTCCATACTGCTTTACATAATGGCTGTAACAATTTACATTCCCACCAGCAGTGTACAAGGGTTCCATTTTCCCTATTTGACAATACTTGTCGTCTCCCATCTTTTTGGTAATAGCCATTCCAGTGTGTAAGGTGATATCTCATTGTGGTTTTGATTTACATTTACCTGATGATTAATGAGGTTAATTACCTTTTCATGTACCTGTTACCCATTTGTACTTCTTCTTTGGAGAAATATCTATTTAGGTTCCGTGCACATTTTTTGATCTGGTTGCTTGTTTTTTGGCTAATGAGTAGTTGGGGTTTCTTGTATATTTTGGAGGTTAACTCTTTTTTAGAGATATGGTTTGCAAATATTTTTTTCCAAGTCTGTAGGTTGCCCTTTCATTTTGTTGAATGTTTGCTTTGCTGTGCAGAAACTTTTTTTTTTTTTGACACAGAGTCTTGCTCTGTTGCCCTGGCTGGAGTTCAGTGGTGTGATATCAGCTCACTGCAACCTCTGCCTCACTGTGCCTCAGCCTCCTGAGTAGCTGGGACTATAGGTGTGCACCACCACACCTGGCTAACTTTTTGTATTTTTAGTAGAGATGGGAGTTTGAGCCCAGGATGGTCTTGAACTCTTGAGCTCAGGCAATTCACCTGCCTCAGCCTCTCAAAGTGCTAGGATTACATGCAGAAGCATTTTAGTTAATGCAGTCCTACTTGTGTTTTTTTGTTGTTGTTTGTTTCTGGTATCTGTACTTTTGGTGTCAGATCAAAAACATCAATGCCAAGACCAACAAAGGAGCTTCCATTCTTTTAAAACAATTTTATAGTTTTAGTTCTTACAGTTAAGTTTTTATTTCATTTCAAGGTTACTCTAGTTGGGGATATAATGTAAGATAAGGGTTCAATTTTATTTTTTTGCATGTGGATATCTAGTTTTTCCCAAACTACTAATTGAAGAGACCATCTTTCTCAGATATGTATTTTTAGCACCCTTGTCAACGATTAGTTGACCAAATATACATAGGTTGATGTCTGGGATCCCTGTCCTCTTGCATTGGTCTACAAGTGTCTGTGAGAATTTGACAAATGCAGAAGGTCAGAATTAAAGTTAGCTCAAATTCAATTCTGGAGTTTGAGTTACACTTGGACTTCTATTTTGTCCAAATGTGTCTTCAATACTCAGCTTGTATTTCCGCTACTAGAGATTCATTATTTTGTTGAGTTTAGTTCAAACATAGTGTTAAATATTATCCATGAAACAGTCACTGCACTATATGCTAGCTGAGATTTAGTTATCTCTAAGACCCTCACAAAATGCAAACATCCCTGAGCAGGAAACACGTTATACCATTGTCAATAATTAACATTTGAGTGGAGACTACTTTGATAGGTCTTGTTTCAGCTATGAGAGCTGCTTGAGAACATAGCCCCAAGGGAATAATACACAAAATTTTTGTTTTGGGCAGAGAGAGGACAGAGAGAGAAGCCAGTGTACCTGTCATTACTAAAGAATGGAAAGTAACACTTGTTGAGCAGACACTGCGTGGCTCCATAAAGGCACTATTTCAGGTGTCATGTGACTGTTCTGAGGTGAGCCTGGGCAGCCATTGTAATGGGTGTTTCTGAGACCCCTCATTGGATTGCAATGAGAAAGAATGAATAGTTACCTCCTGTGTTAGTTCATTTTGTGTTGCTATAAAGAAATATCTGAGACTGGATATTTTATAAAGAAAAGAGGTGTATTTGGCTCACAGTTCTATAGGCAGTACAGGCCTGGCATCAGCATCTGCTTGGCTTCTCGTGAGGACTCAGGAATCTTTCACTGATGGCAGAAGGCAAAGGGGGAGCAGGTGCATCACATGGTGAAAGAGGAGGCAAGAGAGAAGCCAGGCTCTTTTAAACAAGCAGCTCTCATGTCAACTAATAGAGCAAAAAGTGACTCCAAAAACACACTTGTTACTGCAAAGTGGGCACCAAGTCATTCACAAGAGATCCATCCCCGTGACACAAACACCTTTCACCAGGCCCCATGTCCAAAATTAGGGATCACATTTCAACATGAGATTTGGAAGGGGCAAATATACAAACTATATCACCCCTTTTGACTCACTTTTGAGATGGGAGAGAAACCCAGAATATGACAAAATAGAGATTCTGTTGTGGCAAACAGAATTCTTAACCAATGTGTATGGAAATTCTTCATAGAAACAACGATGTTGGAATGAGTGTTGAGGGTTGCCCAATTTCTTTCTACCACAAGATACAAGCTTTATGACAATGGTAGGTATGTAGATATATTCTTGGTTGAGGAGGATATATTCTTGTTTGAAGTCTGATAATTCATATTTAGTATGGAGAACCCTGTTTTGAAGTTTATATTGTCTTTATTAAAGTTATATACTAAGTTTGGCAGAAACAAGAAGTTTGTGATCTTTTTACCATGTGCACTTTTATACTTTTTTGTTCTCCCATTTTGTAGTCATTAATTCAGTAGGTTTTTATTGAATATGTAGTTTGGGTCACTTAGCCCACTTAGAAACCTCCTTGCTTTGCCTCTTGAGGTTTAAAATATGACACAGCTTTAGAATTTGCTTGAATTGCCATTAGATGGAGCATTTGCTTCCCTTATCATGCGAGCAAGTGAATAGTTTCTCTTTTGATGAAAAACTTGAGATTTGAGCCTTTAGCAAATACTTAATAAAGCTCATTTCTAACAGATACAAGAAAACATAACTATCAGTTCAAAAAACATTTAAGGCATGAGGACTAATGTCAAACCATTATCTCTAATTGGACTTTTAATCTTCTCCTAGTTTACTCCTCTTAACCTTCATTATTTCTGCAAAGTCCTCAATTTCTGTAACATATTCCTCATCTTGTTCCACTTGCTCATGTCTTGCCAGATTTGGAAGTAGGGTTTCACACGTTAGACCAATATGACTTTGTCTAGGTTACATAACCTTTTTAACCTTAGTTTCTTCCTCTGCACAATGAAGATGATACGTGATATGCTAAGCTTGCTGTGAAGCTATAAAAATTAAATGAAATAATGTATTGAAGGTGCCTAGCACAGCTCTGGACACAAGTTTGTGCTCAGCAAGCAGTGATTATTTGGCTATCCCAGACTTTGGAGGCTTCTCAGAGCGTTGCGTTCTTGCCTACCTTCATCTACCAGCCCTGATATCTCAGTATCTCAGTTAACCCCTCCTCTGAGATCATTTCTTGCTGTTTCGCTTGGGGTCCAAGCTCACCCATTTCACTTAAAGTTTTTGGCTTCAATCTCAGTTTTGCTTTTCCAAATCAGAAGAGAAAAGTTGAAGGAAAGCGCCCTTTACCATTTTACCATGGCAACCAGCTGTTTCTGGAGAAGCCTTATCCTTCTTCCTAGTCTGAATAGAAATTCTATAGTTTACAACCTATTCTCTCCCCCTCCTACTCCTGATGGGTTAATTTCAGCCATTTGACTGAATCTTCTCTGGTATTTATACAAAATAAATAATTAGCTTCAGACTATGACCCTGTTGATATTTAATGTATTCCTGATCTTTCCTCTCTGGTTTATAAAAGAAAAATAATAAAATAAATAATGGCATTGAGTCTGACCAGCCTTTATAAAGAAGCTCAGTGTAAAACTTCTACCACAGTGGATCGTTCTCACCCTCCTGCCTCCAGATACTGTGCAGAGCTCTGACCTACACAATGCTGTCCTTGGCTCTGAACTTTCAGGCAGGGCTGGCTTCTCACACAGGACTCAATGTTTAGAAGGATCCCATGCTTGATTTAATGTTTTGCCATTGCCATCTTGAAATTCTTAATCATTATTGAACAAGAGTCCCGGTATTTTCATTTTGCACTGCCCACCTCTCCCCTGCCCTATATAACCAGCCCTGCTTCCAGGACCCCTCTCTTTTGCCTTGGCCACCACCTACAGTCACCACCCAACACCTACTACTGTTATAAGCACCTTCTAGTGCCACCATGATTGCAGTACTCAGTTCTCCACCAAGACAATGCTGATATCAGACTTAAATTCACTTTTACTGGAAACTCTAGTGAGAAAACAGGAGGATCCCCAGTGGTTACTCAGTACCCCCCATGTTTACATTACTTTCATCTCGTCTAAACTTTAGAAAATGAAAATGAGGTTAAGTAATAAAATACAAACATATGTTTATTCATGCTAGCTTTCTAGTTGTGGTAGATTTAGCTAGATGGTGCAGCTCTTGATAAACTTCCTTTTTCATTGACACAATAATTGTCCATATTTATGGAATACATCTGACATTTTGATACAAGTATAGCATGTGTAATGATTAAGTCAAGGTAATTAGGTTATATATCTCCTCAAACATTGATAATTTATTTGTACTGAGAACATTTTAAATCTTTTCTATTTCTTTTGAAATGTAAAACAAATTATTGTAAACTATAGTAATCCTACTGTGCTATTGAACACTAGAACTTATTAGTCCTATCTAATTTTATGTTTGTACCTATTAACTAATTTCTCTTTATTCCCACCTGCCAAACACAAACCCAGCCCAGCCACTGATAACTAGCATTCTCCTCTCTACCTCCATTGGATCAACTATTTAGCTCCCACATTGGAGTGAGAACATGCAATATTTGTCTTTTTGTTCCTGACTTATTTCACTTAATACAATGACCTCTAGTTCCATCCATGTTGGTGCAAATGACAGAAATTCATTTATTTTTTGGCTGAATAGTGTTTAATTTTTGTACATATGCCACATTTCCTTTATTTATACGTCTGTTGATAGACACTTAGGTTTACTTCGTATCTCTGCTATCATGAATAGTGCTGTGATAAACATAGAGGTGCAGCTATCCCTTTGATATACTGATTTCTGTTTTTTTGGACAGCTATTACCCAGTAGTGGAATAGCTGGATCAAATGGTAGTTCTATTTTAGTTTTTAGAGAAATTTCTATTTTGAGTTCTATAATGGCTGACCTAATCTACATTCTCATTAACAGTGTATAAGAATTTCCTTTTCTACACATCATCACCAGCATCTGTTATTTTTTGTCTTCTTAGTAATAGCCATTTTATCTGGGGTATGGTGATTTGCATTACTCTGATGCAAATAATAATGTTGAGCTTTTTAAAAAATACACCTGTTGGCCATTTGTATGTCTGTTTTTAAGAAAGTTTTGTTTAGATATATTTTTTAACTCTTAAATGAGATTATCTCATTGTTTTGCTATTGAGTTTGAGTTGGTTTTATATCCTGAATGTTACTCCCTTTTGGGTTTAATAGTTTGTAAATATTTTCTCCCATTCAACAGGTGTTCTCTTTACCGATTATTTCCTTTGCTGTGTTGAAGCTTTTTAGTTTAATATAGTCCCATTTGTCTACTTTTGCTTTTGCTTTTTTGCCCATGCTTTTGAGATCTTAGCCATAAAACCTTTGCCTAGACCAATATTCTGCAGTGTTTCCTCTATATTTTCTTCTAGTAGCTTTATAATTTTGGGTCTTGCATTTAAGTCTCCTATCAGTTTTGAGTGGAATTTTTTAATACAGTGAGAAATAGGGATCGAGTTTTATTCTTCTGCATATGGATATTCAGTTTTTCCAGTACCATTTATGGGAGAGGGTGTTCTTTTTCCAATGTATGATCTTGATACCTTAGTCTAAAATCAGTTGGCTATAAATACATGAATTTATTTATGGGTTATCTGTTTTATTCCACTGGTGTATATGTGTGTTTTTATATCAATGCCATGCTGTTTTGCTTACTATAGCTTTATATTTTGAAGTTAGCTAGATACCAGATAGAAGATATCAGATATCAGTTAGATGATATCAGATAAAGCTGATATCTCCAGCTTTATTCTTTTTACTTAAGGTTCCTTTGGCTACTTGAATTGTTTTTGGTTCCATATGAATTTTAGGATTGTTTTTTCTATTTCTGTAAGAATGACATTGGTATTTTGATAAGGATTGAATTGAATCTGTTGATTGCTTTGGGCAGTATGGTTATTTTGGCAATATTAATTCTTCCCATCTGTTAACATAGGATGGTCATCATTTTTTGTGTGTTCCCCTTAATTTCTTTTATTAGTATCTCGTAGCTTTCCTTGTCTTTTACCTCCTTAGTTAAATTAATTCCTATTTTTTGTGGCTATTGTAACTGGGCTTGCCTTCTTGATTTCTCTTTCTGCTAGTTCATTATTGGTATATAGAAATGCTACTCATTATTGTATGTTGATTTTATATCCTGCAACTTCACAGAATTTGTTTATCAATTCTCATAATTTTCTGGTGGAATTTTTAGGTTTATTTATATGTAAAATTATGTTGCCTGCAAGGAGATAATTTGACTTTCTCTTTTCTAATTTGGATGCCTTTTATTTCTTTCTCCTGAGGAATGATAAATCATTGCCTTTTTCCAGTTCTTTGAGAAAAAACTGAAAGCTCTTCCCCATTCAGTATGATACTAGCTGTGGGTTTTCATATATGGACTTTATCATGTTGAAATATAGTCCTTCTATGCCTGGTTTGAGAGTTTTTATCATTAAGGGATATTAAATGTTGTCAAATGATTTTACTGCTAATATATTTTTTCTTTCTCATTTGTGTATCTACTCTACCAGTGAGTTTTATATTTTTGTGTGTTTTTCTGATAATATATATCATCTTTTTTGCTTCTAGATGTAGGAGTCACTGGAGCATTTTTTGTGCAATCAGTCTAGTGGTAATTAATTTCCTAAGGTTTTGTTTGTCTGGAAAATCACTTCATTTTTAAAGGACTGGCTTAGGTTTCTGGATGATAAACGTGGGCACCACTATTGGAGGCTACACCTGAGGCAAATCTGTCCTCTGGGCCTCTGATGATGCACTCAGACGCTGGCTGCAGTGTGTGGGGTGGGTCAGTCCCTAGGACCCTGGATGGCATATGAGCATGCCAGTTCCTGGGCCTTCTGAAAGTACATGAAGGTATGTAGTGGACCTGCTGCTGGAGAAGGAGGGGTTGCTGTCAGTGTAAGTGTCCTCAGGCAGGCAGCTCTCAGGCTCTGGAAAATGCAGGCTCTGCCTTCTTTTGTTCAGAGGACAGCCTCCCTGCTGTGCTGCAACTTCTTGTTACTCAGAATTCCTCACTCCACTCCATGGGCTAGAATGCTGGGAATCCAGCTACATTGCTGAGCTCAGCCAGTGTTGTGATGCCATTACCTTCTAGGTATATCAGCAGGGCTTCGATAATGTGGGAGTGGAAGGGGTATTGGTCCTCAAGCAGGTTGTAGTCTGGTGGGAGATGGGCTCTCAAAATGGCACTGTGCTGCAGCTGCTTGGATCTTGGGAGGTGTGGAGGACCCGGTGTGAACTCCCTTTCTGAAACAGTCCTATTGCATGGACTCCAGGCAGCTCCCTATACAAGTCTCTGGGCCAATGAGGGAGGAGTCTGTGATGGAATGTGAACCACTGGGGGTCCCTACCTTATCTTTACTATGCAATAAGAAGTTTGTCCGGGCTCTGAGCCAATCCTGGCCAGCTTCTTTGCTTTCCTCTCTCTCCGTGCCTCAGACATTCCCTGTCACTTTCCTGCTGAATGTCGGTGTTCTCTCTTAGATGCTGTATTTTATGTATCATTATCTACTCACCATTTTTTGTCTTTCTTTGTGGAGGAGGCCAGTGCTGGGTGCCTCTAGTCAGCCGTCTTGAAGCTCTGATTCTAGATACCCTGATTAAAGTGGAACATGTGAGATGAACATACCTGTTTAGGTAATTGAATAGAATTTACTGGCCCTAAGATCTGAAAAGCCTCCAGTTTTAAGTATATAATTTCATATAAAACAAGCACAATATTTCATCTGCCAGCTGCATACATAATAAAAGCACATTATTTCTGCCTCACTAGGTTAACACTCCCTGACCAGAAGCCTAATGTGTAACGATTCAAGTATTATGAGATCATTGTCTCCCAAGATCCTTTCTCAGAGTACCCATAGATCTAAAAAAGGGACACAGGACATCAGGCTGAGTTACTGAATTGGAAATAAAGATAGTTAATGTTAAGACCCAAGGAACCAGAGGCTTATGGTAAGGAAACATCTGCTAATAAAGATGATGTGAATTTGCTTTGTCAACAAAACCCCAGAGACTAGCACCTGCAAGAGCATATAGAACACAGGTCTCACCTGTCACAGGAGACAGGCAAAGAGGTTGAAAATTTGTTAGCTGAGGTTCGGGGTCACAGGGGGGCAATTAGCAATATCCCCACAAGTAATAAATCAAAAGGTAAGTTAAAATGGGATCGATTCTTTTCTAAAATTATCTTTTGGTTACAGGTGAGAATTGTCTGTTGTTCATTATTTTCTAATTATTAAGGATTATGTAGTTTCCAGTTGACTGTTGGTGTTGTGTTTTATTACATTTTAATCCTAGGAAGATTAAGCAGCCACATGTGGTTGGTGTAGGTTGCTGTCTTTAAATCCAGTTCCCCTAGTGGTTTTATTTGGTTTTGTTTTTTAAACACAAATCTGACTGGATGGCTCAATGGTTGGAAACTCACCAGAGGCTTCCCATTGCTGTTAGAATAAGGTCAGAATCCTCAACCTGCCAGAAGCATCCCTCACTTTTGTCCCCACATTCCTACCTTTTTACAATTAGCCTGGCTTATAAGGGCTGCATGTGAAGAAATAAACATATTATCTTTTCCACTGCTAAAATTCTCACTTGCATTCTTGGTGCTGTGAGCAGGGATGGCATCTGCTGTGTTCACTCCTTAAATACATGAGCAAGCACTGTGCCTGGTACATAGTAGATGCTCATTACAAACATTTTAAAAAAATCAGTAACTGAGTACAACAATCTTCTGTGTTAATAATGTGAGCTGAAGTTAAATTGATATCCAGATGATAGTGATACAGGGGTTAAGAAGGAATTACTTAGGCAGATAGTAATGGAATGGGAATCCTCAATAAGGCTTCTCTTTTTAATGAAAAGCAGCCCCAAATCATTTTCTAACAAAAAGTAGCATGTAAAGTTGAGCTGCAGACAAGACAGGCAAGCTGGGAGCTTGCACGGTGAATGTCGGCAGGAACTAAGGACTAGACATGTTCAAGATGGCAGTGCCACTGTTCCTTCTCTGCCAGTCAAGTGTACAGTAAGAAACAGACAAGATGGCCCCTATCAACTGGAAAGCTCATTTGCATAAGAAGATTAGGGTGGGGTGACCAGCATTCCCCAGGAACTATGTAAACGTCATACATGATCGAACCAGTCTATGAGCCCTATGTAAATCAGACACCACCTCCTCAAACTGGACTATAAAATTCAGCGCATTCATGGCTGGCCAGTCCTTTCCCCTCAGAGACCCTTTCCTCTACTGAGGAAGCTGTTTCTCTTTCTCTTCTCTTCTACATATTAAACCTCCACTCCTAAACTCCTCGTGCCTGTCCCTGTCCTACATTTTCCTGGCACGCAACAAGGAACCCCACGGTATATACCCCGGACAACGTAGCCACTTCAGTAGCAGTACAGAATAGTAGATTAAATGAGGAAGATATGGGTCCGTGAAAAGAATTTAGTGTTAAAGACAGAGGTTATTTATTTTTCAACCATTTTTTTCTCTTGCTAACTAATACAGCTTTAAGTAATTGTTATTAAATTTTTAATTTACAAAAATTTTTTTATGAAATGTTATTTATGAAAGTAATACATGAAAATATCTGCTTGATTGCTAAATAAAGTCAAGTGTTTTCAGATGAACTTGAAACTTTTTTGTCTACTTCTTTTAATGTCTGGGATGTTGTTAAACTGTTTTAAAGTTTTATGTGCATTGCTCTGATTTGAAGGTCCCCTCTGAAACTCATGTTAAAACTTAATTCCCAATGTGGCAGTACCGAGACATGGGGCCTTTCAGGGGTGATTGGGTCATGAGGGCTCATGTTCTGTTTGTTAAATAATTTTAATATTGTCTTTGATTTTTATCTATGTTATATACTATGCAACAATAGGTCTGCCACTCACTACTATGCAATTTTATTAAGTTACCTAATTTCTCTATGTCTCAGTTTCCTTGTCTATAAAATGGAATATATTACAGCACCTATCTCATAGGATTATTATATTAAGTAAGTTACATGTAAAGGACTAGAGCACTTTCTGGCATGTGGTATGAGTTGAGTAAATCTTATGATTATTATTGTTATCATTATTTTCACTGGTACATGCTTCTCTATATTTGTAAGTAGTTGCCCTGGTAGTTAGAGAACATGCTCTCTAGAGCTACAATGATGTTACTCAAAAGGCTCAAAATTAATAAGGCCATTGCAGAATCAGACTCCCACTATAACAGGTTGGAATAGAGATATGCAGGCATTGTAATAGTGTCCAGAGCCCTCAGATTGACTGAAACTTGATTAAACACATTGTAAACCCAAAGGAAGACTTTATCCACTGGAGGGGAGCTGGTTTATCTTTGAAGCATTGGAAAAGGAGAGCTCAATTCAACAAAATACACCAAGCATAGGATCTTGACTGTTGAAAGCACAATGTATCTCCCCTCCTGAAAATTGCTCCCTCTGGTAGGTAGGAGCTGAGGGTGAAGTACAAAGAGTGGTATGGGTGGTACCTGCTTAGGACCCTCTCAGAGGGAGGCCCCCCCTCAGAGGGAGGCCCCCTGTGGCAGTGTGACAAGAGGAGGCAGGTCAAATCCTTTGCGGGAGGCAGATGCTATGGCTCTTAGAGCCTGGATGCCAATCCACCTTTGAATCTGATTGTTGACTCACGGAGAAAAATGCCTCCTACGTATTGTAATTCACCTATCTGTGAATCCTACCAAGAGGAAGGAAAGGCAGTGGTCAGTGGATTATATCCTTCAGTGATTACTGAGATTCCAATCAATATCTTGCACTATTTGACCTGCTAAAGATAAAATGTGACTAAAACAAAAACAAATCCATAGCCTCCCAGGGCACTCATCCTAATCGTAGAGTCAGGCAATAATCCATATACAGTATATGTTTTGTGGGGTCAAGGGCAGAAAAGCCCTGGAGGTTGAAATTTTTTTAAGTTTTTTTTTTTTTTTTTTTGAGAGGGCTTTTGATGAAACACTCGTAGGAAGTGAAGTACCACATGGTAGGGAAATTCTGGGAAGGGATTCCAAGCAGAGGGAACAGCTAGTCTGGGAAAAGCCAGGTGGCAGAGGTTGTGGCTGGAGCAGCTTGAGGAAGAGTGAGCGCAAGGAACAGGCAGGCAGATCAGGTGGGACCTGGAGCAAAGCAAAGAGGATATAGGAGGTAGGCGGCTCAATACAGATTTTTAAATTGTTTCTATTTTTTTAATAAATGCTCTTTATCAGTTAGAAATCAACATAATCACTTAGATACACACCCATGATCAACATAATCACTTAGATACACACACATGATCATGTAATAGACGTGACTTTTACAAGCTGAGTGCTCAGGTGTGCAAAATGTAACTTATTTTTTTGTATAATGAAATCAGATTTCTAGTTAGAGAGCCATTAATCCCAGTGAGTTCCAGGCAAATTTAATCATGCAGCTTTTTCTAAGGAATTTCTGGGATTTCTCATTCAGTTCCAGAATTTCTCCTGCTCCTTCTCATGTAGGTATTTTATGCCACTTCTCTCTCCCTCCATTAACATGTCTGCACTTTGTTGTCATTGATGCCCTAGGTTAGTGTCACTGAGATAACTGTGTTTCTAACTGGACTTTGGACATTGGTCCCCTGTATTCTGGGATCCTCAAACTTCTCTGAGACCTCTCCCATCATCTCCCACGTTAGCAACCAACAGTCTAGTTCTCTTGATTTTCCCGGAAAATTTTACTCTCCACTGGCTGTGGAATTGTTGCCAAGGCTGATGAAAGAAGGGAAGGAAGCTTCTGTCCGTTTTGATGTCTTCTCCCATGTCAATCTCTGAGATGAGGAGCAACTTGAGTTGAGATTTTTTTCTCATCTAGATTCTTCAAGGACTTAGTCTCACAAGTCTTAGATTCTCTTCTGCCAAAGTTGTCCCTGCCATGGGCTTTAGAGGTTTTTGTGTGTGATGGGGGTAGGGTGGGGGGAGCGTGTCTATAATGAAAAGAAACTATGGATAAATAAAACAATATTTGTCTAAAATTCTAGGCAATAAAAACAAATCGGTAGAACAGAAAGCAGATCAGTGTTTGTTTAGGAATGAGGCAGAAAGGGAGAGATTTTAAAAGGTCATGAGGAAGATTTTGGGGGTGAAGAATATTTTCATTTTTATGATTGTGGTCATAGTTTCACAGTAGTCTACATACGCCAAATCATCAAATTGCATATTTTAAATATATTCAGTATCGATATAGCAACTATTACTCAATGAAGCTGTTGAAAAAAGAATACTTTAATGACAGGTTCTCACTGCAGCTGTGTTGTTGTAAGCAGTAGTGTATGAGCAGCTGAAGCCACGCCACTTTGCTGTTTACGTCTCGTAGCTCTAGTCCATCTGTAATGGACTCCATGGGAGAAAAGCTTTTTATTTTATTTTATTTTATTTAGGTTGTTAAGCTTTACATTGAATTTTAGTCCCTGGGCCATGGCAAGATAAAGGGTATTATGGTTTATCACTTACAAGTTGAGCAGTCTGAGTCATGGGAATAGAGGTGGAGTGATCAATAGGCTGTCTAAAGTTGCTGATGTCAGCCACCACCTCTGTGTGTGTAGCCTGTGTTTTTGCAGAGTCAGTTCTCTGGACATAGACATAGCACTCCCATAGCAATGTTCTGCTTGTGACCAGTCACTAACTCATTTTTCTCCTTTCTACCAGCTGCAGGGCCAGGTTCTGCAAGGTTAGGGCTCAGTATGGTGGGTGCATCACTACCATCAGTGACAACTAGTCCAGGCCCTTGGCTCCTGTTGCACAATTATCTTGTTGATGATTGGACTGCATGGAGGGCAGAAAGCATTTCCATGCTGCTGTGTCACAGGCTCTGCTGCAGGGGAAAAGGTGATTATGCAGGCACTCACCATGCATACTTTTTACCAGCACAGGGTGAACTTTGTCAGCCTTGGAGAACAGGTCTCACATTTGCACCTTCTTGTTGATGGAAAGCAGCTCTGGTGGATTTTTCAGCCACCCATCTTAATGGCCTTTAAGGCCACAGTGACATGTTCCCTTATTGAGACAGAGGGCCTAGGAGTGCCTCTGCCCTTTTAATCACAGCTGGAGATGGACCAGCTTGTCACATGTTGGGGACCCCCAGCAGCATGGTAGATACCTGGTAGACATCTTCCGGCAGCTCTAGGTTGATGTGCAGGCAAAGGCCACTCACTGGTGTCATTCCATCATCTCCTCCAAGCTCTATGTTGAATGTGAGGACTGCACATTAAATTATTCTCTCTTTCTTTCTGTAGTTTTCAATGATAACACTGAAGAAGGAGTAATCTAACTGCCAAAGATGGGAGAAAAGACCATGGGAAAAAGGAGAAGATGGGGCTGTGGGAGTCAGTATTATCCCACCACTGTAGATTTTATACTTGCAAGGTTGAGGACCATCACTAGACCTTCCTTGATAAATTTATCAAGGACCTGTCACCTAGCACCTAGAAGCCTCCATAACTATATCCTGGATGACGGTTTTGGTGCTGTAGAGAATTCCCCTGGCATAGACACTCCCCTAAGTATTGTTAACAAGACAGTTTGTGTTTACAAGATGGAAGGCAATTTGCTGAGATTATAGAACTCTAATGCTGAAGTCAATCTCTTTTCTCAATGCTGTTTGGCATTTGTCTATATATAGGATACAGGAAATGGGGTAAAAAGCTCACCTTTGTGGCTTTATTTCTGCAAAATGTCTGGTGTAAACTTTTGATTGGGAACTTCAGGGAGAATCTGGGTTATGCAAGAGGAAGGAAGAAACATTGTGAATATGACCATCACTCTGATAATAATTCACCAGGACTTTTGGACTTGGGTGATCTTTATGTAATTCCTGCTTTAAAATGTTCAGCAAGGGATTTTATTAAATTGAACTTTTTTTTATATATTTTATTTTTTAGAAAGAAAGAAAAAGAGAGAAAAGAAAGAAAGAGTGAAAGAAAGAATAAAAAAGAATGTAAGAGAGAAAGAAAGAAGAAGAGAAAGAGGGAGAGAGAACGGGATTCTTGTTCTATTGCCCAGGCTAGAA
>CAUYLG010053917.1:0-42154 GCA_963573385.1 Cacajao melanocephalus | reverse complement strand
ACTTTGTTAAGACCTATCCTACGTAGCTGTTAGACATGCCATGCTTACAGGCACATAGTACATTCTGTGTCCTTGTACTTTAACCAAAATGTCTGTGCTGGACATGCTCAGAGGTATGTCCCAGCTCTCCATTGCTTTTACTTGTTCAGAAAAGTTTTAAGTTGTTAGCCAACCAAGTTTTAGGTTAGATCGTGAAGTCTAGCTTCAACCAATAGGGATCAGACACAGCAGTAAAGACGACCCCAAATGTGTAAAAGACAAATACGTCTGCTTTTCCTTTGTTCACTGTACTCCAGCAGCAAGAGAGCTAACAGGAGCAACCTTTCTGTAGGAAGTAAAATTGCCTTGGTTAGAGATCCTTTGTCTCCGTGCTGACTCTTCTTTGCAGGAGCATCTGTTTCCAACATCATCCCTGTTTGCAGATAAGGAAACTGAGGCTTGCAGACATTAAGTGGCGGCCCGGGTCACATAGGTCCAGCATCACAGAAGCAGACTGAGGCCAGGCTGAGGGCTGCCAAGTCTGTCCTGGCAGTTGAGGCAGCCTCCATGGGTCCCCTCATCTACTCTCACTATGAGCGTGAGGGGCCAGCCCCAGGGCCTCTGCTTCAGAGCTGAGAACCATGGCCCCAGAGACGAGTAAGTGGTTATGTTACAGTGGGGAGCAAGTCGGGCATGAGCAGGGAGGAGAGGGCTCCTTCCGATAAACACACACACACCAGGAATGTCAGGTGACCATCCCATGATGGACAGGTGGTAGTTTACTGTCTCTCTAGAAGAGTAATTGGTCACAGCCATCACCAGGGAAAGACAGTCTCCCAATAAACAGAAACACCAGAGGCTGGTGATCAGCAGCTTCCCAATAATATCTCAGGAGTTGGGTGAGTGGGCTCAACCATGTGCGTTAAGAGGCAAAATGGTGGAGTTTAACTGGTCTATGACCTTCCAGGGACATTTGATTGGGAAGGAAGAACGTCTCAAGTGAGCATGAGCACGACTCCCTTAAACACACTGTGCTCCTTCCCAAGTGCCAGCAGGCCACTGTGCATGTGAACAGCCCACTGCAAGGTAGGAATCAGGGGAGAAGGGACGCAAGACTCCAGAAGCATGCCAACGTATAAAACCCAAGCTGGAGTACAGTGGCACAATCTTGGCTAACTGACTGCAACCTCTGCCTCCCGGGCTCAAGCAATTCTCCTGTCTCACCTTCCAAGTAGCTGGGCTTATAGGTGAGCCACCACATCTGGCTAATTTTTGTATTTTTAGTAGAGATGGGGTTTTACCATGTTGGCTAGGCTGGTCTTGAACTCCTGATCTCAAGTGATCCACCTGCCTCAGCCTCTCACAGTGCTGGGATTACAAGTGTAAGCCACCGTGCCTGGCCAGTGTACTTGTCTTTCAAGTTGACCACCTGGCTCTCCTCTGAGTATCCTTTCCTTCTTTTCATTCCTGCTCTAAAACTTTCTAATAAACTCTCACTCTTGCTCTAAAACTTGCTGAGCTTGGCCTCTCCTTCTGCCATCTGTCTCCTTGGTCCAATTCTTTCTTCTGAAGAGGCAAGAATTGAGGTTGCTGCAGACCTGTATAGATTTGCTAACACAAACAAACTTTGGTGCTGCATGACTTGGATACGTGCTGCTAACAGTTAGGACCGAAACTCTTATCTTTGAATCCCAAAGGCTTCACTTGTGTCCTTCATGGGCTATCACTACTGTGTCAGACAAAACACCAGACCTCCCATCCTTTGTGGGTGACTTGCATTTGTGGGCACTTTATTTTGGCCTTGCCACTAGGATTTTATTTTTTGGTGTGATCCGGGAACATTTGTACACGGCTGGTGGGAATGTAAACTAGTACAACCACTATGGAAACAGTGCGAAGATTCCTTAAAGAACTAAAAGTAGAACTACCATTTGGTCCAGCAATGCCACTACTGGATCTACCCAGAGGAAAAGAAGTCATTATTCAAAAAAGATACTTGCACATGCACGTTTATAGCAGCACAATTCACAATTGTAAGATTGTGGAACCAACCCAAATGCCCATCTATCAATGAGTAGATAAAGAAACTGTGATATATATATATATGATGGAATACTACTCAGCCATAAAAAGGAATGAATTAACAGCATTTGCAGTGACCTGGATGAGATTGGAGACTATTATTCTAGTGAAGTACCTTAGGAATGGAAAACCAAACATCGTATGTTCTTACTGATATGTGGCAGCTAAGCTATGAGGATACAAAGGCATAACAATGACACAACGGACTTTGGGGATTTGGGGGAAGAGTGGGAGGGGGCAAGGGATAAAAGACTACAAATAGGGTTCAGTGTATACTGCTGAGGTGATGGGTGCACCAAAATCTCACAGATCACTGCTAAAAAACTCACTCATGTAACCAAATACCACCTGTACCCCAATAACTGATGGCAAAAAAAATTAAAATGAATCAAAATCTGAAATCTCAAATCAACTCACAGGTTATTAACTATAGCACCTGCTAGTGGACTTGAGAAGCTAGTCTATTTCAAAGCCGAGCCGAGAAGACTAGCTGATGAGGAGAAACGCCAAGCTGGGAATTTGCCCCTGAGCTTTCATCGAGGCAGACAAAACGCTACAGGATCAAGGAACTCTCTCCTCTTCTCTCTTCATCTTTGATTTAAAAAAAACGTTTAATAAAATCAGCTCTCTGGTAGATCACAGCCACGTATTAAGTGATTCTCCAGCTTAAACATTCTGTGCTTCTACAAAAAAAGCTTGTGCATAAAATGCAGATTCGAAGGGTCTCTGAGCTGGCAATCCCAAGTTCTAGTCAGTGTGCAGGAGAAAGTCACAGCAGGAGGGAAATTCAGGAGAAAACTCAGGACGTGCTTAAGGGCCACTGGAAATGGAGCTCCACCCTGTACACTGAGCTGATCTATACTGATCCTGGCTGGGCACCATACCCTTTGCTAGAGCAGCAAGGGCAGGAAGAGGAACAGGGATGGGTCCTCCCGAGCAGGGTCACTCCAACTGGGAAATGCACCCAGTCAGGGCGGTAGTACCAGGTGGTGTTGATAACAACACGTGCTTGGAAGTTGGGGGAAAAAAAATCCTGTGTGTGTGTGTGTGTGTGTGGGGAGGGGGGGCATCTCACAGCAGCAGGTAAGTGAAGAGGGGCAGAGCACGAGCTGCAGAGGGAAGCCTCTTTCTTCCCCTGGCAATTCAGTGCTTGTCACTGGGGTCACCCAGAAGCTTTGGAAAATATGACCTCTGGGTCCCAGCCCTGGAGATTCTGGTGTGACTAGGGTGCTGCTGTCCACCGCCAGCAGTTTTTAAAGCTCCCGAGGTGATGCTGAAGAGCAGTCACGGTCAGGAAGCTCTGCCCAGAGCAGAGGTGTTTATTGTGTGCTGGCTTATGCACAGGGGCACACAGCTTGGCCTTGGTGGGTGGTTCCCAGAGACCCTGCCATGGTTTCTCTGCACCCTCTCAATGCCACCGGGAAGGCTGATCTCATCCACTCTGGTAGCTTGAGTTGGCTTCTATGTGCTGACCACACCCAAATGCACATCCAGAGCTCCGGGCCACAGTTTCCCATCCCCACATGGTGCCTGCCTCCCGAAGCCTCAGAAGGTCACCTCCCCTCCCTCCATCCCGCTGTCCTGCCTCCTGCGGGTTCCCTGTGTGACTCTGCTCCTACCCAAGCCAGAGGCCTGGGCATCCACCCTTGTCTCATTCCCAAACCTAACAAGCCCACAGTCTATTCATGGCACCTCCTGATCCCTTTCAACTCCACGTCTTCCATTCTCTCAGCTCCTTGGTACAAGCCCCTGATCTTCTTCCAACATGGTCTGAACATTGCTGCCAAGGGACAGAGCTGAAGAGCGGGGAGGGGACAGCCTCCAAGGGGCCATTGTTCCCTTACAGCTATTTTAAGCCAAAAGCTTCCCTACTTCCAGCCCCAAAAGTAAGTAAATGAGACGTTGTACGTAAAAGGGTTTACACTTCTTAGAGAAAAGACAATTTGTAATAACAAAGGCAAGATCTTATTTTTTTTTCAGTCCCTCTTAAAAATCTTAGTTTTAGAAATCAATGGAGAAACCATCTTCACATCAACAATTGTCTCTTCAGTTTGGATCAAGAAAATGTGGTACATATACACCATGGAATACCTATGCAGCCATGAAAAAGAACAAGACCATGTCTTTTGCAAGAACATGGATGGGACTGGAAGTTATTATCGTTAGGAAGCTAATGCAGAACCAGAAAACCAAATACCACTTATTCTCACTTAAAAGTGGGAGCTAAACAATGAGAACACGTGGACACAAAGAAGGGAACAACAGACACTGGAGCCTCCTTGAGGATGAAGGTTTGGAGGAAAAGGAACAGAAAAAATTATTATTGGGTACTGGGCTTAATACCTGGATGATGAAATAATCTATACAAGAAACCCCTGTGACACGAGTTTACCTATTGAACAAACCTGCACATGTACCCCTGAGCCTAAAATAAACGTTGCAAATAAAAACAAAACAACTCTCTCTCATCTTAGCTAGACCACACTCGTGGCTGCTGTAGATCACTTCTCACAGATGTCCCCTTGGCAAGCAGTGGGTTTTCTATAGTTTCTACTGGGGTGCCTCTATTTTCTCAACCCAGATGGGAATTGCAGATGTGAGTACCAAGTATTTCAGTGCTCACTTTTATCTTTCTGTTCTTCATGAACTAAGCTGCACAGCATTGAAACAGGAGTCGTACTAACTTGGAATGATTTTGAGACCCACATTTTGTTTCCAGCATCTGACTCTTAAATCCATTGTTTTGAAAACGGTGGCGCCGTTCTGTTGACGGTGAAGTTAGTGATTGTTCCCTTAACTGTGGGCTCCTTCGGAACGCATGGGGGAATTCCGTGCTTCCTGTATTTTTAACACACACCTGTGAAGGAATTCCTTTCCCTGGTTCACCTGCTGTGGTGGCACATAGGGTTGTACGGGGCACTCTGGAGTGATGTGGTTTGGAAGGGCTCGATTATTACCAAACAAAACAGAAAACGCTTCCCAAGAATGTTCTTAGGTGATGTTAACAATATAGCTAACATTTGCAAAGTGCTTTGGCATCTGGGATGCCATTTCCATCCTTGACACATGCTCCATGCCGTGCCAAGCACACCCCGTGGCTTCTCCCCTTTCACAGATGAGGCTGCTGAGGCAGAGCAAGGTGAGGGTGAATCATGTGCTGGCTCAGCAACTGGTAAGTGCTGGAGGTCAGGGCAGGACCTGGATCTGCCCAACACCCACAAGGCCTTGCATGGACCAGGCGGCTGCCACATTGCCAGGAGAGACAGGATGCCTATTCCAAAGCGTCTCTCTACCCTTGACCTGTATCATCTGCTACCCTCTTTTACCCCAGCAGGAAGAATGCTAAAGCCATCACTGTCTCGCCCTCCAAGGCTTGGATCCCTGGTTTTCCTGACCTTCCCCTGGGGAAGCTGAGTGGCCCATTGGTCACGGAACTCCTGGTGACCATGCTCAGGTCTGGACAGAGAGAAGACAGGCATGGACACTGGGGCAGTGTCAGGTGGAAGCCACTTCATCCGGGAAAGACAGAACGGACAGAGGCTGCTTCTCTGGGAGAAGAGAAGACTTGAGGTGGGTGAGTTCACTGTTTCACATGCGTGAAAGACTGTTGAGGGGAAGAAAAACAGGTTCCTTCATAAGACGTTTATAGAAGAGCTTTGATGTGCCAGGCACTGTGCTAGGTTCCAGGGTCACAAGGAGTAATAACACAGTGTCCCTGACCTTCAGAGCCCACCTGTGGCAGGGAGAGCAGACCTGAGGTTGAGGGTGCTCCCAGGAAATCGGGGTGTCAGTGAGGGCCACCAATGACAGGGGGAGAAGTGGGCAGATGGGGGGAACCAGGAATGGAGACGGCAGACAGTGGTTAAAGCAGACAGGCCTTCTGAGGTCTCCAGAAGGTAGATGGTCTGGAGAGGGGGAAGCGCCTTGCTTGGGCCAGGATCCAGGGTGCAAAGTGCAGCGTCCTCACCTGGCGCACATGGGGAGCGCCTGGCACTTCTGGAAGGGGTCAGAAAAGCATGTGGCCATGCTACAGAGTACGTGGCCATGCTACAGGGGTTGCACGTATCCTAGAGGCTGTGGAAGGCTGGGGAGGGACTTTAATCAAGAACTTTGATCCTTTTTATGTTACAGAAAAATCCCTCTGGGGAGTGTGTAGAGGAGGATGTGGTGGCAGCTGTGCTGGCCATGGGGAGCAGGCAGGTGTGGGCAGTGGGCACAGGGAGGGGCAAGGCCCAGACAGGGAGGTGCCACGGGGCTGCTGTGGGGAGATGAAGGCTTGCGTTGGGGGATAGGCAGGCCAGGGTGGGGAGGGCAGGACGGGCCAGACTGGGTGACAGAGGGATATGGGGTGTGGGAAGGGGCTGGATGCTAGATGCCCAGAGGATGGTAACGAAGAGGCCAGCGTCTGCTGCCATGAGTCCCTGGGCAGCGGGGCAGGCAGGGAGGGCTGCTGGGGCCAGGGAGTAGGAGAGAGACAAGGGCAGGAAGGGCCTTCCAGGCCACCATGAACCAATGGCAGTGGACGCCTCAAGAATGGTTGGAAGAAATTCCTGAGTAAAGGGGGACAGTGGATAAGGCTGGGTGAGGGTGGCAGAGGGCCGGGGACCACACAGGGAAGGCGATGATGGAGGAGGAGGTCTGGGCTGCAGGGGGCAGCAGCCGTGGAGAGAAGGGATAGGTCTGGAGGAGCAGCCATCCTCAAAGCCAGGGGGCCAAGTAGCAGGAGGGGGGCGGCCAGCGGTGGCCCGTGCTGGCCAGAGAGTTTGGTAATGAGGAGGTCACTGGTGGCCTTGGCAGGGAGTGGAGGGAACAGAGCCAGGTGAAAGGGAGAGCTCCTTCAGAAAGATGGGAAGGAGTACCCAGGAAGGTTTGGGGATGGCATGGGCTAGGGACAGAAGGCGGGAGGATGGACTAGGAGAAGGGCTCATTTTCCTTGTACCGCAGACACGGGAGGGCAGGGTGGCTGCGGCTGCAGAAAGTGTGCCGGCCAGAGATGTTTGCAGGCGCATCTGTTGGGAATAAGATCTGCTCTTACAGTTTGCGGAAAAGCAGTATTCTTTAGTAAACATCTCAGAATACACAGCATGGCATATACAACACCTTTTCTCTCTGCACCTAGAATCAGTCACCAAACATTTCCTACCCTTACGGATCCTTTACGAAAATGGGATCTTGTTCAACACACACCGCTTTCTGGGCTGCTTTGTTCACGTAACAGGAAAGTTATTTTTCTATTATCATTTTAACAGGAAGCGCCAGGATTAATGGTTCTAAGGAATCCCCTGTTTTTGAATGTACAGATGGTTTCCATCTTGTACTACCCCAGACAGTACTTATTTGGGGCACCTGGCTAAGAATTTCCTTAGAATGACTGACAGAAGAGAGGCTTCCAGGTGGAGGGGCCTGGGCGTTCTGTGTGTGTCGTTTTCATGTGTGCTGTCACACTGCCCTGCTGGGGGTTCCATCTGTTTCCACTCTCCCCAGGAATAAAGTAGGGGTCTGGCTGTCCACACTCTTCTCCTCGACGAGGATTAATAATAATACAAAACTCGTTGCCAATTTGCTAATGAAAAATGGTATCCTTTGCTTTTCTAATTTTCATTTAGCTATGAAAAGGCTTCATTTAAATTACCCACAGATAGTTTGAGGTCATGGACAATTACATTAATTAATTTGTAATTGAATTTTGCAGACTTCTGTCGGATAGTTCACCCCACCCGCCAGTAGAGGGCTCTTCGCTCCTATCAAATACCACTAGAGGTTTTTTGTTTTGTGTCAATTATGAAATAAAAACAAATTTCCACCATGTGCTTTTCCGAATTCTAGGAAGTTCTAGCAAACAACTAAAGATGTCTCCATCCACATGCATTTTATGGGATTGATCTTTTGTATTTTCCAAAGAAACAATGTCAAACATTCATCATCAGAATTAGATTCTCGGGGCATAATGGCTCAACAATGAAAACCTGTTTGTGTTTCGGCATGCCAGGGTTATGAATATGCTCTGCCCAAATGACCCCTGGACATTTTGGAAGTTCTCCCCGAAAGGATCCTATTTTGCTTGCCAAGGAAAACTGTAGGAATAAAACAGCTACTGCTTTTTTCAGCGGCTGTGTCTCAGCTGAAACACATTCATTCATTCATTCATGCATGCATCCATCCATCCATCCCACACATATTTATGGAGCATCTGAGAGCTCCGTGGTAGGAGGCAGGGGTGTCTGGACTTGGCAGACATGGTCCCTGCCTGTGGAGGGTGCAGCTGCCTGTGTCTGAATGGGTGTCGCCGAGTGAGGTGCTGTGGTGTTAGGGAGGGTGCAGGGGGGTGAGGCTTATTTGTGGGGGGAGGGAGCTCACTTTCCCATACTGTGGTCACTTAGATTCTGTTGAAATGCTTCATATGACATTTTGCTCTGCGTTTCCACTATTTAAAAATTATATTTTAAGTTTCTAGTTCCTTGTAATATCTTTTATGTACCTGCAGAAGTTACTTCAATTCCTCACTGTAAGTTAGCTGGGTATAAACCATAAATGATCATCAAAAGAAGGGCAGAGGTATACTGGAATGAGAAGCTTGGCTGGGCTGACCCTGGGTGGAGTGGCAGGTAAAGTGAGGCAGAGGAAAGAACCAGAGAGGAGTTGGGATGCAGGAGCTCACAGGAAAGACTGGGCACAGTAACTAGGACAGGACACGTGTGTATATGTGCTCAGTGTGTGTGTGTGTGTATGAGTGTGTTAGTGTGCATGTGTGTGTCTCTGTTAGTGTGCACATGTGTGCATGTGTGTCAGTGTGTGTGTTAGTGTGTGCATGTGTGTGCACGTGTGTGTGTCAGGGGCAGGTTGGTGCTAGTAACAGGAACATGTGGATGTAATTAGTGCCTATCCTGTGTTGAGGGGGAAGGTGTTGGATGGTGGCGGGCGTCAGGCTTACAAACCACCTGACCTTAACTCCTGAAGTCCCGTCTCCTCCCCAGCCCACTGCCCACCACACTAGGGCCAATGAATTCTCGCCAGGTGGCACGGACTCTGGCCAGCTGGGACAAGCCTGTGTGCAAAGCCATTATTAACTTCCCAAGGCACGCTCATCACCCCCATCCCAAGTGTTTCTGGTTGCCTAAACATGTTGGATGCCTGTGGCATCAAACCCTGGTCCCGCGTTGTCCCCACTGCCCCAATACAGAAAACCCTGGTCCCGCATCGTCCCCACGGCCCCGATACAGAACACCTGCGAATGCCACTCTGTGTTTATGGTGACTGACAGCCTGAAGGGTGTGTTCCCACATCTGACTGACACACAGTGCCCAGGGCCTCCACAGCCTGACGCCCTCCCTGTGTGGAGTGCTCCCTGTTGTCACTGGGCAGGCGGAATGGGAGGTGCAGTGCAGGTCCTGGAGAAGCCCAGCTCTCGTCTCCTTCCTCCTGGGAGTCCCCATTTCCGTGGCAGCCTCTGACACAGCTGGACCCAGCTACATGGCCCACCCTGGTCTAGGGGCCTTTCTTTCATATTCTTTCTGTCCAGGTTCACGTGTCTGAATCTGAGATGTTTCCTATGTGTCAGGGTCTAGGCTCCCTCCCCACTCTGGGCCCTCCCAGGTGTCTGGTGTGACGTGACCTCCCACGACTGACGCCAAGTTCCAGGCCGTGGAAACAAAGGCAGAGGCCTCGTTGGCCGTACAGAGGCCGGCACCCTCACTGACAGCGGGTTTTGATGGACTTTGGGTGCTAATGAGGTGTCTGTCTGGGTTCCTTACTGCAGCACACCGTGGGTGTGGCCCACTGTGTGGTGGAGAGTGGGGAGGCCCTGCCTATGTGGGGACAGGTTGGCGGGAGCTTTCTGCGCCTTCTCTTCCCTTTTGCCAGGAACCGAAAGCTGCGCTGAAAAATAAAGCCCATGTAAAAAAGCAAAGGTTGGAAAGCCTGTGTGTGTGTCTCCTTAGCTGAGCTGCCTTCCGCGCACAGCAGAGAGCCCGGCCTCTTCCTGGAGGACCCGCTGGAGACAGGGCAGAAGCCTCCCACCGTGTTCACACCTGACCTGCACTGGAGCCCCTAAATCCTGCACCCCGCTCCCCCTTGTCCTGCTCCTCTCCTTCCTCACCCCCTCCTTTTGATCAGCCCTGTTTTAGGGGCCAGGTATAGGCCTCTGCATTATCTTTATTGTCATTCACCTTGTAAAATGAGACTAACATACTTATACACTTATTGTATATCTGTGTGTGTGTGTGTGTTTTAAATAAAATCATCCATAAATAGCAGCAATGTCTTTGGGTTATTGATCAGGAAGAAAAGTCTTCTATGAGCTACAGAAACATACCTTCTATGAGCTACAGAAATTGGCCAGGTGTCCCTGCTGACACCTGGACCAGCCGTCCACAGCACCACTTACCACATCTGGGCAAGAGCCCTTGGTGTGCTGCCATAAGGCTGCTGGCTGTGAGCCCACAGAGGGGCCAGGTGGCTGGTTCTGGAGCACAAGAGCCAGATGCTGCAGACCACTGTGGGCCACGTGTCCTACAGTGGACACTGCCTCGGCCCCGTTCTCCCAGGTCCTTCCTCTAACTCAGTGCTCAGGGACAGGTTACCAAGCAGAGGGGAGGAGAGGAGAACCTAAGGATCTCTGGAGGCAGAGAGGACCCTCGCCCCACACCCAGGGGGCTGCTGAAGCAGCCTCTGCTTCAGCCTCCTTCCCTGAGCCTGGCCCTGGCCTCCCCTTGCCTCTCTAACGAGAGGTCTGGAGGGTAGGGAGGCTGGTAGGCAACCGCCCTGCCTTCTGACTTCTTTTACCCATGAAACGGTTAGTGCATGTTCATCATTTGTCAAATATTTGTTACTTGGTTAGACAAATATATTCCTTATATTTTCCAAGATGTGCACATTCTTTTCTATGTATAGCTTTAGTAGTACAGGGAATCTGAAATAATAGTCATTTACTTGTAAACACGTTTCTTAAAAAGAAAACGCTTCCCCTCACCCCTCAGTCATTATTCTGTCAGAGTTACTATGTGTAAAATAAAGAAATCCTCCGAACACAGTGATTGCAAAATGGATCTGAATTTCTATTTGTGAAACAAATCGGAGACTCACTTACTCTGCATGTTTCCCCGGTGCTGTGGGTGAGGTGGATGCCACCTGCCCGAAGTGAGAAATGACCAGCATTTCCCAGCAGTTGCATTATTTACCCTCTAGAGATTAACTCAGTAACAGGACTTCTCTAGGAAGACTTGATGAGGAATCAGGCCCTTCTGTTATTTTGCCTTCTCCCGCAAATGCCATGAGCCATCTTTTGCTGCCCTTGAGCCCTGGCCTGTGTTCTGTGGCTCACGCGGCACAGTCACGCACTCCAGCTTCCTGCCGTTGACTTACCAGCACAAGCATCGTGTCCCGCTTGCCTTTGGTTAATTAAAAGCAAATACCTCTTTGCAATGCAGATAGCTGCTCCGTCAGTCACACTGGGACACGGTGGCCTCACCGCGCACAATTTTTAATTGAATGACTCCCACTCCTGAGACCTCTGGGTCTTTCATTAATCAGTTATATACACAAGAAAGGTGAAGCTTAATGAGGTGTGTGTCAGGCACTCTGAAGTGGCCAGGGGGGTAAATGTGCTGTTTCACATTTTAATAATTTGACACCCAGCATCTTGTGGTCCACACAATGCCAGTTTGTGATAATTCTAATAAATGCAAAGATTGCTTATCTGGTACCAAGACAAAATCTCTGAGCAGCAGAAACAAATGCTTGCCTAGAGTGAGAACAGAAAGATCACGTCCTTGCTCTGTCCTAGATTCACACCAGGAGCTACCAAGCCGTTTGGTGAGACAGAAAATGGGTACTTAATTCAGCCCTACGTCAGTGAGCAGCTGTATAATTGCAGTTTTGAAACTTGGAGGCTCTGGAGCCAGACTGTGTGAGATCCCATCATTGCACTGAAACCAGGAAAATTACTAAAATGATTTGTGTCTCAATTTTCCTATCAGTAAAATGGGTATAATGATAGTGCATACCTCATAGAGTTGTCCTAAAGATTGAATGAGTTAATACATAGTGATGTATGGAACAGTCTGGATATATAGACGCTTTCTAAACACTAATAATTTTATATTTATGTGTTTCTGTCTGTTACTTGACAATGTCAAGTCAACAAAATTGATGTTTAGAATGAACAAATTTAGGTGTTTGCGCAAGAGAATGGGCTCATTTTACTTTTCCTCTGAAGAACTTAGTGCGTACAGCTTGATAATTAAGCACATGGAGGCCACAAGTCAGACTGCCTGATTTCAAATTCGAGCTCACCTTCAAATCACTGGCTAACGTTAGATGTGTGCTTGCATGGGGGACAATTCCAAGAAGCTCAGTGAAAAGCAATAGATGAAAAACTGAAAGAACGGAGCATCCCTCAGCTACTGCAAAGTCAGAGGAGCTTGGCAAACAGGCTTTCCATTTAAACCCTGGAGTAAAGACCATATCCCAGGACTAAGGAATTTGCTTTGGACCAAAGACAAAGTCAAAATAGACCCCCATTAACAAAATGGAAAACAGAGCCTCTGCAAGTTCAAGCCGATAAGCCAGTCATTTAACTGCCTGCTAGAACAAAGCCCCGCTTGCTTCAGAGACTCCACAATGTACCATCCACAATGTCTAATATACAATAAAAATTATCAATTATATGAAGAAACAGAGAAATGTGACACATAGTCAAGGAAAAAGCAGTCAGATAGAAATAGGTGCCATGATGACCCAGTTTTGAAATGAGCACATAAAGAGTCTAAAGCATTTAAGTTCAAAGACTTAAAGGAAAAAGATTGTCATATGAAATGGGCAGATAGAGAACCACAGCAGAGAAATGAAAATGAGTGATAAGCAAATGTAAATGCTAGAACTGAAAAGCAAAAGATCAGAAGATCAGAAATAAAAAATTACCCACAAGATGGGCTTAAGAGCAGATTAGAGATGGTAGAAGAAAGGGTAGATAAATCTGAATACAGATTAATATCCAGTGTGGTAACTAGAAAGAACAGAACCTCACTGTGTATATGATTAGAGTCTCAGAAGGAGAGGAGACAGAGAATGAAATACAAATTGGAGAAAATAATGGCCTAAAGTTTCTAAATTTGATTTAAAGCATATATTTACAGATTCAATGAACACAGAGAGCTACAAGCAGTATAAATACAACAACAACAACAATAAAACCCAAACACGAACACCTAGACACAGTATAGTCAAACTGATGAAAATCAAAACAGAGAGAAAATATTATAATGATTCAGAGAATAACGGCACAGGAGATTACACAGGAGAGAAATAATTCAAAATTATTTACCTACACATTACTCACAGGGGATAAATAATTCAAAATGTTGCTAACTTTTAATCAGAAACAATGAATGTCAGAAGACAATGGAATAATGTCTTAAAAGTGCTGAAAAAAAGGTCAACCCAGAATTCTATATCCAGCAAAAATATCCTTCAAAAATGGGGGCATTGTAAAAATATTTTAAGGTAAATAAGTAAAGGCCAAGAAAATTTGTTGCCAGCAGACCTACACTATAATAAATGCTAAAGGAAGTTCTTCAGCTGAAAGGGAAATGATACCAGGTGAAAACTTGACTTGACAGAAACAGAGTACTGAAAATGGCAAATATATAGATATGTATAAAAGACTATATTTCTTCTCTCTTAATTCTTTTAAAAGACAAATGACCATTAAATGCAAAAATAACATTCTATTGTGGCATATATAACATTTATAGATATAAAATTTATAATAAGAAAATGAAGGACAGGGATAATAAACGGATTATGTTGTCACAAGATTCTCATATTTTATGTAAAATACTATATTAATTCTACATAGACTGTGATAAGTTAAGAATGACTACGGTCATCCATAGGTGACCACACACACACAAAAATAATAATTAAAGAGACCAAAAAGAAGGAAGGAAAAGAGAAAGTGAATGAAAGAGGAATGGGACAAATTGAGAACAAATAGCAAAATGATAGACCTAACTCAGCCATCCTAATAATTGCATTTAAATTAAACAGAGCAAATGCTCCAATTAAATGGCATGTGTTGTCAGACTGAATAAGAAAGCAAAACCCAACTGTGTGCTATCCATAAGACATGCACTTTAACTATAAAGAAATAGACACACTAGAAACAAAAGAACATAAAAAGATACCATATATAGCAAACATAAGAAAGCAGATGTGGCTCCATTAGTATCAGACCAGGTAGATTTCAAGACATGGAGTATTTCCAGGACAAAAAGGGTCATTCCATAAGGATAAAATAATCAAACAGGAAGGAAGACATAACAATCCTAAATGTGGATGTAGCTCATGTAGTGCTTCAACATATGTGAAGCAACTGACAGTACTAAACGGAGAAATATGGAAATGCACATAGTTGGAGAGCTCCTCGAAATTCTAAGAAATTTTGAAGTACAAAAAAATATAAAATTAACCTAACCAATGAAATGAACCAATGGAACCAATAACCCAATGAAAGGTACGGTTGACCCTTAAACAACACTCATTTGAACTATGTGGGTCCATGTATACATAGATTTTCTTCCACTTCTCCCAGCCTTAAGACAGCAAGGCCAACTCCTCCAGTTCCTTCCTCCTTCTCCCCAGCCTTCTCAGTGTGAAGAAGACAAAGATGAAGACCTTTATAATGATCCACTTCCACTTAATAGTAAATATATTTTTTCTTCTTTATGGTTTTCTTAATAACATTTTCTTTGCTCCAGTTGATTATAAGAATACAGTGTATAATACATACACCATACAAAGTATGTGTTAACTATTTCTGTTATTGGGAAGGCTTCCAGTCAATTTAGAGAGTCAAAGCTGTATATGGATTTTCAACTGCACAGGGGATTAGCGCCCCAACCCCTGTGTCATTCAAGCGTCAACTGTATGTAAATGACTTGAATCAAAATTTCAAAAAAAAAGTTGTACAATGATCATAAAGTGCATGAAAATGGTGGTTACACATTGTATATGCCACAGGTTCCTCTCTGAATGCCTTCCTTAAAAGCACGAGAGAAAAGGAGAGTGGGATGTCCTGAGCTGCTGCCATGGGAGGGACCATGTGACTAAGGGAAGAGATCCTATTGCTGTAGCTCCCGTGTTTTTTGGTGTATTAGCACAACACTAAAAGGGAACCATTCCTGTCCATTTATCATTCCTATAAACTCCTTCGATGATGAGCATCTCTTATCCTGTAGAGCCGCTTAGAAAACAGACGCAGAGCCAACACCTAGCCTCAAATATGAGACAGTGTTTGCTACCATGTAGGTTTTGATGTAGTAAAAGCTGGCATTGCAGTAACTGAAATAAATAGCATAAGGCTAACCTGGAGGTTCTCAACCAAGTAAAGATTAAATTTTGTAAAGCCTTGATACTAAATGTAAAATATTCGGTATCAAAGTTCTTTCAAACGCATTCCTTTTGTGATGATAAAATGGAGACCCAGGAAAGTGAGGAGCTTAGCTAAGATCACAGAGCTGCTCTGATCCTGTGATATCACTGCGTCTGTCTTTACATTACTCTGGTCGGCTTAGGTGCCTGCAGGCTTCTCCATCACACCTGGTGAGGAGTGCACAGAAGCATAGAAGGTACCATATCTTGGCAACGCATGTCATGGGAGGAAGAATCCAAATAATGCAAATATCTGTATCTGATGCCAATTATGAAAGCGAGGTGGTCTGAACAAAGCAATTGTGGATCTCATTTTCAATGAGACATGAAAGCATTTCCCGAAGGGTTCCTGTGGCAGAGGGAGGGTGATCTGGATGGCATAGTAGGGTGTTTATGGAAAGAAAGAAGTTGTTTCTAATTGTGTGTGTTTGGCCATATGCAATAATGAAGTAATTTACAGGAGTAGACAATGAGGAAATTTAAGAGAGTCATGCTTGTCTGCCAATGGAAATTATCTGCAGGATCTGAAAATGTAATTTGAAAGAGGGAGGAGAGTTGGAAACCAAAAAATATAATCAATACCTTGAAGACTGCATGCAGCATCATTTGGAGGCCATTTTTGCCAGGGTATTTCCCAGCGATGTTAGAGGATGACAAGTTGAAGAGGTTGGCTCCTGTTTCGGTGCAGATGGCATGGACCAGCATTTTCTTCCCTACCCCAGACGGCCCGACCAACAGCAGCGATTTCACCAAAGGAGCCTTCTCGTGCACTGCTGCAGAACCTAAAAAAGGCAGAGGCAAAGGTGCTAATGTTCTGCCAAGAAAATCGGTGGTTCTTTGACTAGGATAACTCAAGGCCAACACTGCATTGTGTGACCCCTGTTTCTGCAACAGTGATAAAGGTGTCATCGAAAGCATTTCAAACCAGAGACACGTCTCCATCCCAGCTGGCTCCTTGACACCTTTAATTTGTATATCAGGGCTTGTGGTGGAGCTATGAGGTCTCTGTGGGTCCTTAATTCCCTTCTTCTCCCCCTCTCCACATCAGTATTTCACTTAACTCATAATTTTAAAGAGCATTCCTACAATAGCTTACCTCTGGCGGTTTTTGTTTTTGTTTTTGAGTGCTTTCTCTGCTTGTCAGCAGCAGCATTAAATTCTTGGAAAGCTTGGGAAGAGGAATGTGGAGACACAGACGATAAGGTTGACTAAGAGTTTATTTCCCTGCAACCCTCCTGCCTACCATTTAGTGATTCCTGTGAGATAAAGGGAAGATGGAGATCCAGGCAGCAGTAGCCTGAACTTCTTTCTCCTTCCCCGGTTTCTAGCCTGTCAGTAGCGGCAGAGTTAATCTGACGCTTGATAATCAAGTGACTGGAATTATTTGAGTCACTCAGAGGCTCAAGCCTTGTGTTCTCCACCACACCGTCAATTTCCTTAGCACCTAGAAGGGGCCTCAGGTGTAGGTATTCTCCATTGCAGAGAACACAAGCACAGCACGTATTGGGCACAAAGCACCTGAAAAGTGAATGGGATTAAATTCTGGAAAGCATTGTGATCAAATCATTTACTCTCCTGTTAGTTTGTGTTCAGCCACATAATGGGCTCTTTTTGATCATCTGTAAATGTCAATATAATGATTTTCTTTTTTCTTGTGTAATTGAAAAGATATAGAAAATTTATGATTAAACACATCACTTTTATAGTTACCTACCATTCTCCACATAAACTTGGAAAACAGTTTTGAGCAAATTCTCTTGAAAATGTAATTCAATAAGCATGCTTTTTTGGGAGCCAGTAGGGGCTGCAGCAATGCAATGGGATAAAGGAGAGACTGTTTTCCACAACAGGAGAGAGAAGCCATTCATTTGCCCTGCATTCGACAACACCTGGGTATTGAAGGATACTCTGTGCTGGCCCTGGATGGGAGCCAGGGTGGGGGTCCGCGGGAGTAGGGGCTGTGGTGGGGAGTGACACAAAAGTGGGAAAGACTCAGGATTTGCTGTGGAGAATTCATGGCCGGGGCGGAGCTGAACCTGCGTTGACATATAAGAATGGGAGGCAAGCGATGCCGAGGTCCAGGAGAGCCATAGGGAGTTCAGAGAAGAAACTGCTTCCCACGGTGGCTCAGGCTGGACTTCCAGGAGGATGTGGCACCTGGACTGGCCTCTGAGGAATGGGCAGAACAGGAGCATGCAGTGAAGGGGTGTGTGGGCAGGCTTCATGTGGGGCCAGGAAGCCAGGCTAGCACAGGCAGGGGTGAAGAGCCAGCGGTCAGAGGCCCTGAAAGGTGGTCGGACTGCAGGTGCCAGGGGTGCTGGCTGACGCCTGGGGGCTGGGAGAGGTTTCTGGAAGCAGGGGAAGGAGGACAGAACAGTGCTGAGGACAGTCTTAGGTTGGGAGGGGGCGGCAGGAGGGAGAGAAGCAAGGGCGGGTGGGTGGACCTGGGAGAGTGTGTGGCAGGGATACAGTCAATGGCCTTCCAGACAAAGGGGGTGGTCACCAAGGTCGCCCACAGAGGTGAAAAGGGTGGTTCCAGGGAAGCCTTTCCAACTGGGGCCTGGCTGACCTCCGGGAGGGCAAAGGTGGGCAGAGGGCCAGGAGCTGGTGGGACACACATGTGCCAGTATCCACAGCTCTTCCTGGCCCTCTCGTAGAGCTACAAGAGACACAGTATGGGTCCAGCTTTCTGGATTAAGAGGTAACAAGGAGGCCAGTGTTCTGTGTTCTAAACCCAGTTTATCCTCTTCCTAGCCTTCTGCCTCCAAGGAAGCCCCTCTGTATCTTGAAACTGCTTATGAATCAGTAAAAGCTGGACCATGTCCACCAGGAGGGGTCTGGTGGGAGATGAAACAGTGGACACTGTTTCTGCTCTGTGGGTATGCCCCCACCTTTCACCCCCCTGATCTTGATGTGGCGGTAATATCTCCAGGAGGGTCGCTGGATGCTGACCAGATGATTCCTGGGCTTCCTCTTCTCTACCAAGAGGGTTTCGGAGTCTAAGCCCTAGCCCCAGACTGCAGCCGATGTCTCCTGGCCGGGTATGTAAGTGGCCATGAGATGTTCTCAAGGTCGTCTGCTGAGTGGCCAGGTTTTTAGTCTGGGCAGTGGCCACCATCAAGGTGAACAACTGGGCCCCCAAACATTCCTTTTTATAACAGGATGTTATTTTAATGTATGAAATGTGAATCAGACTCCCAAAAGCTTCACTGTGTACACAATTCATCTGTCTGACGTTTCTACACATTCCAAACACTTGGTACACACGCCGTCATGAGAACAAACGCCCCAGCCAGCTCTGCTCTCCGGAGGACTCGGCAGCCCTTTTGGACAGTAGGCACCTAAGTGAGAAAGGGAGGGTGTGGGTGGGGTACTTCCTGGGGGCCCTTCTGTGATGTGTTCAAAGCCAACTTTGAAACCACAGATACCACCTTGTATCCTTTGCAGCTGTGAAATACACCAACCTCATTAGGGAGGCATTCTCTTCCAAACTTAATGGCTCTTGGTCGGTCTGTCCTTCCTTCCTTCCCTTCCCTTCCCCTTCCCTCCTACCTTCCTTCCCTCCCTCTCTCCCTCCCTTCCTCCCTTCCTTCCTCCCTCCCTCCTCCCTCTCTTTCTTTTCTGAGATTTTCACTTCTGTCACCCAGGCTGCAGTACAATGGCACAATCCCGGGTTCCAGCGATTTTCCAGCCTCAGCCTCCTGAGTAGCTGGGATTATAGGTGCCCGCCACCATTTCTGGCTATTTTTTTTTTTTTTTGTATTTTTAGTAGAGATAGGGTTTCACCATGTTGGCCAGGCTGCTGTCGAACTCTTGACCTCAGTTGATCCCCCACCTTGGCCTCCCAAAGTGCTGGGATTACAGGCATGAGCCACTGCGCCCAGCCTCATGGTGCTTTCTGCCTTACTGCCTTCCATGATACTTCGAGGAAGTGTGAGGCCTCCTTGATTTTGTCTCCATTGACCCCCATACGTATTATAAGTTTATTCCGTTGACCACAAATTATGTCAACCCCCAAATTTGATATACTTGTTATATATAAATAATATAAATTATGTGCTATTATATATTAGTACATAAAAATATATATATATTTTCCACAACAGGAGAGAGAAGCCATTCATTTGCCCTGCATTCGACACCTGGGTATCGAAGGCTACTCTCTGCTGGCCCTGGCTGGGAGCCAGGATGGAGGTCCGTGGGAGTGGGGGGAACTTTTCCTGCTTATGAATCAGTAATACCGGGACCATGTCCACCGGGAGGGGTCTGGTAGGAGATGAAACCAGGGCCAGCACAGAGCAGCCTTTGATACCCGGGTGTTGAATGCAGGGCAAACTAATATAAATATATTAATATAAAATGTATGTTGACCCCAAATTCCATTTACTACTTCTGACATTAAGTTAGAAGAGGAATTAACTATTTCTTGCTAATGCTTAAGTTCTGAAGTCAAAGCGGAACAATCAGTGTTTGAACTACTCCCATCCCATTTTAAAGCAAATTAAACACACAGAAGGTGATTTCTATTTGAGAGTTGTTGTCAGAACTGAAACTCCTGGCTGGAGTTGCCGTCTCTGCCCCAGGTGATTCAGGTCATACACATATCAAAGCCATTTAAAAAAAAAAAAGAAAAAAGCGAACGTGAGCAGCAGCTATCTGATGCAGGAAAGAGAGCCCATCTTTCCTGCATCACTTGCACACCACAGAGCTCTAGTGTGTCTCTCTGAAAAAAATCACAATTGAACCTCATTTAGCAGTGACAGTAGACTTCGGTGAAAACTGGCAGGGCCTTAAAGGTGATCCTTTAGATCCATGAAATACACTTGCACTGACTCCTGAAAGGCCGCCTCTGTTTAGGACCTAGTAATAGAAGCCTGCCGGTGAAAGGCAAGTGGTAGCCCTTGCCGCTCTCTAATTTGATTAACTGTAATTGCAGATACTTGCTTTGCCTATGATCGCCCCAGCTCACTGTCCATATGTCCTTCAGCCCAGCACTGCTAAACAGGCACACAGAGAGGGTGGAGGAGTGCTCTCCCTGCAGTACTTTGTGTGCAGTGGGCACACGATCAAAATGAAACTGTGCCCACTCAGAATTCTCAGTAGGAAAAGGTAAGCTGCAGTGCACTTTGGATGACAGACAGAAGCACACTGTCCAAACCAACAAGCGGTGAAAGCCTGCTTTGGAAAAGGCACATCCGTGCACGCCCAGTCTTTACCTAATGGCCAGATTCCGTACAACGTGATGAGCTGTCTGACATCCAGGAGGGAGGGCATGGGTTCTATGGACACCTGGCGAAGAGTAGTCCCCAGGTAGCTGTACTCACCTGGAGAGAAAAGAAACAGAGGAAAAATGAATGGAAAACAGTGCTGGTCCAAGCTGCCTAATTTTGGCACCTGTGAAACGACAGCAGAATACAAGCTTAACATTTCAGAGCAAACAGAATCCTATTAGGAGAGTCATTATGAAGAACACATCTTTTCTCAGAGAAAGGTTTGAAGAAAAACTATCCAGGCAAGAAAGCCCTGCTCTACTAGCTAGGGTAAACAGGAAATTATGCTGACTATTATATTAACCTCCTAATATTTTCTAAAACAATATTTGAATATTGAGTTATGTGAAACAGGGTAAAGTGCTGAAAAGGACACACAAAAAGGCTGAAATATAGTGGGTTCTGCTTTATTTATATTCCAAGAGATTATATATAATATTTGCACAAACTTTAAAAATAAGTTATTTAAGATCACTAGAATTTGTACTGGAGCGGTATAAATCTGAGTGTAAAATGCAGTCATTTGAAAGGAAGGGTATGAGTCTAATTTAGGATAAATAGAAACATCTCCTTTTGAGGGTAATATTCATTTACATTTTTATCATTTTTAAGAGATTAGCAAAGGGATAATACAGAAATAAATCTTTACAGGTTTAATCAGAACATATCAAAGGGCTTAATTGTAACTAGTCATAAATCTGAAGTGTTATTTTCTAACTAATTTAAATAAGGTCACCAAGAAAATTAGTTTGGCTGTCTCCATTTGTCATGAGGACGGACCTTTATAGGTTCATATGACTCTCTCTTGATTTGTATCTGAATCTGGAATAAAAATATTCAATGAATGAATCACAGTGTCTGCATTTTTTTTCCCTGATGCTTTCTTCCTAAAGTGAGTCCTGGTCCTGCAGAGCTTTGGATGCTACATGTGTACGGCAAGTACAACATGAAACACTGACAATATCCAAAGCTTTTAAGCATTTTCAAATGCTAAGAAAACCAGAGTTAAAATTCAGACAGTGATCGCTGCTTTGTTGTTGGGGAGGCAGCCTTTCAGAGCCTCCACATGAAAAAAAAACGTCCTTGGCAAGGTCAATGGGTATTGGTTGGGAGAATGAGTGATAATGAAAGCATTATTATGGCTTCAGATACCACACTTTTTTAATGAGCAGGTAATAAATAGAAGAGTGGTTAATTTGGCCTCCACTAGAATAGAAAGAGATCCTGTGGCAACCGTTCAATCCAGTGCTCATTGCCAGTAAACATCAGAGGTGAGGGGAAAGTGACCCCAATTTTCCTGCTTATCTAAACCTGTACTAATCTCCAGATGCACCATATTTTCTAGAACCTAACAGATTTTAAACAAATTATCTTCAGTTGGATTAGTGGGTGTTGGTTCTCACAGAGGCAAGGACACAGCAGCCCGGGCTGCCTGCCAAGTTTGGACACTTGCACCGAAAGCACATGACTGTGTTTGCTGTGGCCCCGCACAGAAGCCACGCCCCTTCCCATCCATGCATTCGGAGCTTGGGAAGTTCAGGGCTCCCTGCACAGACATCAGATCTTCCACAGGGGAGGGAAGAAGAAAATGGCAGATGAAAAGGTATTTGGGATGGAAGGCATGAAAATGCCAGGAAACCTAGAACAAGGGGCAGAAAACCAAACAGGACTGCGTGACAGGTGCAATTGAATCCCCTTTCAACTCTGTGTGGAGTCCTGATCCCCTACATCTCAGAGCATGAACTTATTTGGAAATAGGGTTGCTGCAGATGGATTTCATTAAGATGAGGTCGAATAGACCCTAAATCCAACAGGACTGGTGTCCTTATAAAAGAGGAGAAATGTGGACACAGAGGCAGACCTGCACAGAGGCAGAGCACCACTTGAAGATGAAGGCAGAGAGGGAGGTGATGGTTTTACACCAGGAAACACCAAAGATCGCCAGCCACATGCCAGGAGCAGCTGAAGGCCGCGCAGGTGCAGCCTGGGCCACTCCATCTTGCAATTTGCTTAACGTTCCCAGCGATTTGGTGAGGCATTTGCTGTAATTACCCCATCCCATAGGAGTGGAAACTGAGGCACAGAAAGAGTAAGCAAAGGCCTGGCATCCTGGAAGGAGGCAGCTTCAGAAGGAAGAGAGGGAGGAGAGATTCCCTGAGCCTGGGAGGGGAGACTGGTCAGCGGTCCCTGAGTAGCGGGCATCCAGCCCAGGCCCTGGGGGTCTGGAGGCCTTCCTGGGCACCAGCCCCTGGGATATCTCTGCAGCACCCTGGTGCTACCTGGGAGCTGGGGGCCTTGACGATTCCTAGGGGCAGGTGTGGGGACTGGCAAGAAGGACTGAGTTTAAATCACCTTGGTAGAATAGAGGTTGTGAAGCCAAATTAAGGTGATTTAAAGGAAATAAGGCAATTGCTCTTTCACGCACACCTGAGATTGTGGCAGGTGCTGCTGGGCTCAGGGCCAGTTCTGGAGCAGGGTGGCCATGCAGGGGCACAGCAAGCAGTGCTGTGGGTGGTGGGAGTGGGCTGGTGAGAGCCAAGGGCTGGGCCTGGAGGAAGGGGTCATCCCGAGCTCTGCAGTGCAGGCTTCACACTCTCTGGCCCTGTTCCTCCTCTTCATCCTCTTCAGTCTCCTGTAGCTCTAACCTGCTGTGATTCTAATGACTGTTGGGAGTTGAATGGTGTTGAGGAGAGAGTGGGATTACAAATCTCAAGACTAAAAAAAGCAACTTCGTGTCCAGCGGCTGAGCATACCAGATCTGTGTAGAGCATTCCTGGCCTGGTGGAAGACATCAATCCACGGAGCCATGTTTTGTGTTGGGGATCCCTGCTCCTGCCCTGCCTGAATGAGGGGCTGGGGAGGCACAGCCCACATCCACCCTCTCTCCTCTTCTAGAGGCAGGAAGAAATAAAGGGCTCTGAGCAGTCACTCAGGCTTTGCAGCGCTGGTCCCTGGGGCAACAGAATGGGAAACAGAGGAACCCCCTGGGCCATGCCTCTGTTGTCAAGATGTTAAAAAGAAACCAGATAAGAAATTCAAAACCAGGGAACCCAAGGGTGAGTGAAGGTGCCTGGGCCCTCGTCTCATTAATTCTTTTCTTAGACCAGATGACGAGGCATGACTTATCTGGGTGCTGAGAGCAGTGGGCTTTCCAGAGGTGGGGGGCATTTCCAAGTCCCCTGAGTTTACCTCATCAGGAGGAGGCTCCAAGCTGTGCAGGATCCCAGCCCCCTAAGGTGGGAATTCTGCAGTGCTGTGTTGTCAAGAGCACACAGCCGTTACCTACTGCACTCTCTCCTGAAGCCGTCACCTACTCTTGGTTTTATGGGTAGATAGAATGCTCACTACCAACCTCGTGCCAAGGTCTCTCGTGTCATTTTTGATTGTCAGTAGGTCATTCTCAGCATTCTTCAGGAAGGGTCGGGGGAAAATTGCTGAATTCTTGCATGTCTATAAGTTTGTGTCCTGTGTACTTGAAAATAAATTTGGCTGGGTACAAAGTCCTAGGATCCTGCTTCGTTTCCTTGAGCATCTTAAATATGTTACTCCATTTACTTCTGGTGTAAAGCATTGCTGTGGAAAAAGTCTGACGATAATCTAATTTTCTTTCCTTTCCAATTCATGTGAGCTCTTTTACATAGATGCCCAAGGGCACTTTTATTAGAATATGTCTTCTTAATCAATCTGAGTCAATACTCTTAGATAGACAGTGTGATCTTTCATTATGTGGTTTTAATATTTTTTAAACATTTAAACGCTTTTCCCATTTGCCCTGAGAATACTTGCTAGAAGTGGGTTCGGCTGCAGCATCTACTCTGAGATAACTTTGCCATGAAATATCTTACTTTTATTATTATTTTTGCATAGCTCTAAAATATCAACTTTGGAAACAAAATACATCATTCTGTTTATAGCATTGTTTTCAGTATTTCCATTTACAAAGTATAGTAATTCTTGATTGCTGAAAATGTCAAATCCTAGAAAATGTGGCATTCCTACACATGATGTTAAAATGGTTTACAATGGTTGGTGGCTGAAGATTCATTTGATGGATCTGATTTTTTCCGAAATAGACAATTCTGATGATTCGGACAATTCTGATATTAGTTCTGTTTAGAAATAACTCCAAGAACAGTTTTTATATTTTATTTTCGCATTGAAAATCAGTCACATTTGTTTTAGCCTCAAAGATTGTGTTTATGTAAAGTTAAATGAGCATTGACAGTGAGCTGCACTTTTTTTTTTTCTAAACAGGAAAAGGGCTAAAATAAATTTTCATGAATTAAAATTGTGTGTGTGTGTGTGTGTATATATGTATATATAATATATATATTTTTATATATATATTATATATATATATATTATATATATATATATATATAGAGAGAGAGAGAGAGAGAGAGAGAGAGAGAGAGAGAGACAAGGTCCTGCTTTTCTACCTGGGCTGGAATCGCAGTGGTATCATCTGGACTCACTGCAACCTCAAATTCCTAGGCTCAAGTGCTCCTCCTGCCTCAGCCTCCTAAATAGCTGGGACTACAGGTGTGTCCCACAATGCCCAGCTAGTTTTTATTTTTTGTAGAAACAGGGTCTTGCTATGTTGCTAGGCTGATCTCAAACACCTGGTCTCAAGAGCTCTTCCTGCCTCAGCCTCCCAGAGTGCTGAGTTTACAGGTGCAAGCCACTGTGCCCGGCTAAAATCTTTTGCTTTGGTTTTCTTCTGTAGTGACTCATATTATCTGTATGTTGGATTTTCTTTGTCTGTCATCAGTATTCGACATGTTCTTTTGAATTCTTTTAATGTCCTTCATGTTTACTTTTACTTTTTTTTTTTTTAAATTGAGACAGAGTTTCACTCTTGCTGCCCAGATTGGAGTGCAATGGCTGGATCTCGGCTCACTGCAACCTCTGCCTGCCGGGTTCAAGATAGTCTCCTGCCTTAGCCTCCCGAGTAGCCGGGATTACAGGTATGTGCCACCACACCTGGCTAATTTTGTATTTTTAGTAGAGACGGGGTTTCACCATATTGGCCAGGCTGGTCTCAACCTCCTAACCTCCTGATCCACCTGCCTCAGCCTCCTAAAGTGCTGGAATTACATAGTTTTACTTTTAAAAATTTGTCTTTTCACCTTTTATTTCTCTTAAAGAGTTATTTATTATCTTTATTTGCCCTTGTATTCATTATAATTTTTTTCCCCTAAAACATTTTCCCCTTTATTTATATTTATTGAGTTTTGTCACCTCATTTCTGGGTTTTACTCATTTTATTTTGTGGTGTTCCCATGCGTCTTCTATAATTTTTTAAAATGTATATCATCTTTATTTTTTTTTTGAGATGGAGTACTGCTCCATCCCCCAGGCTGGAGTGCATTGGCACAATCTTGGCTCACTGCAACCTCCCGGGGTTCAAGCGATTCTCCTGCCTCAGCCTCCCAAGTAGCTGGGATTACAGGTGTGTGCCACCATACCTGGCTAATTTTTGTAGAGATGGTGTTTCTCCATGTTGACCAGGCTGGTCTGGAACTCCTAACCTCAAATGATCTGCCCGTCTCAGTCTCCCAAAGTGCTGGGATTACACGCATGAACCACTGCACCCAGCTCTTAAGGTATATTCACTTGTTTCGAAATGGTTTCAGTATAGATCTGCTTTGTGGAGATGTCTTTTTGGGATGTTAATGGTTTCTTATTCTTTTTTTCTTATGATCATTTTGTTGGGTTTTGACCTTGAACTTTTCCATTGCTCAAATTTATATGAGTGAATAGTCCAATATCTTTAGAAGGAAGTTTGGTATAGGATAGCTTTTCCAGTTTCACAGGAGGCTTTGCTGCCTTTATAGATGTTAAAAATGTACTGGCTTGTTTTCTGGCTCTGGTCCCCTCCCCTAATTTCTTCTGGGCCTTCTCTGTGTTTCATCTTTATTTTTCCCATTCTGTTCAATAATGATTTCACTCCCGAGAGAGTTTCTTCATGGTACGGGCCCCGTGGAGGAAGGGACTGGGGTGGGTAACCACTCCATCCCTTTCACACTTCTTATTCAGGTCCTTTGCACTCATCTGCTATTGAGGTGGGCAAAACCCCTCCTAGTTTCAGCTTTGATTCTTACCTGGCCTACTGCACATTACCTGGCCCATTGCTCTCTGGTTACAGTGGGGTCTCCTGTTCTCAGGTCCTTTGGTATCCCTAAAGCTTGTACTTTGGTGCTCAAGGGGGAAAACTTGTCATTTAGTTTTGGTGCAAGTGTGGCCTGGGGAGTTTTAGTTTTGTTTTCTAGTTGCTCTATTTTATGATGTGGCGATTTAGGAAGATGCACTGCCCTCTTTCAAGCTAAGGACCTTAACTGGGAAAAAATGAAAATATGGACAAGGTCAAAGTGTGCCAGATTTTGGGGGATATTTGACTACACTGGTTAGATTGAGTCATTTTCACAGAGTCTATATCAGTTCATTCCTGCATTGCTATAAAGAAA
Organism: Cacajao melanocephalus; assembly: GCA_963573385.1. Taxonomy (NCBI): domain Eukaryota; kingdom Metazoa; phylum Chordata; class Mammalia; order Primates; family Pitheciidae; genus Cacajao; species Cacajao melanocephalus. The sequence continues at coordinate 14,928 of CAUYLG010053917.1, read as the reverse complement.
TAGCCAAGACTGGTTAATTTATAAATAAAAGAGGTTTCATTGGCTCATGGTTCCACAGGGTATACAGGAAGCATGATGCTGGCATCTGCTCAGCTTCTGGGGAGGCCTCAGGAAACTTACAATCATGACACAAGGCAAAGGGGGAGTGAGATGTCTTATATGGCAGGAACAGGAGCAAGAGAGAGGGAGAAGTGGGAGGTGCTACACACTTTTAAATGCTGCACACTTTGTCATGAGAACTCACTACTGTGAGAAAAGTACCAAGGAGCATGGTGCTAAACCATTCATGAGAAACTGCCATGATCCAATCACCTCCCACAAGGCTTCATCTCCAACACTGGGGGTTATAATTCTACATGAGATTTGGTGGGTACACAGATCCAAACCATATCAGAGTTATTCTTAAATGGCTGACTCCATCCACTTTGACCTTGGGCATCTTAAAGATGCTTCCTGAAAATTGACAGATCATTGAAAAATTTCAGAAGGGACAAGAAATTAATAATTAGTTGAGAAGTCAATCCACACATAGGTAATGAGAATCTACCATGTGCCAGGTACTGTACTAGGCACCAGGATATTTTGTTCAGGAATCCCAGCCATAAATAAGAGACAGTTCTGTTAAAAATGGCCATTTTAGAATATTAACAGAATTAACAAAACAGAATGAAGGTATAGGAGAAAATTCTCCAGCATCTGAAGAAAACAGATAGTGAAATAAATAGAAACCCCAAACATAACTCAATATATATTCTGGCAAAATTCTTATGCTATTAGGAAATGTGAGGGCTCCTTCAAGCCCTCACGAAGAAAACAAGGCTGTCTTGCAAAGGGATTAAAATAATCATCCTTTGGTCAAAGGAGAATGCCAGCCTTCTTGCCCTTACAGACCAAAATTGGGTCAATGTAGAAATCAGCATTCATAATGATAGGGACAGACAATAATACATTGAATAAAAAGAGAATCCATGTATCCACACTGATAACACAATTTAAAAAGATTCCACACTTCCCTACAGAAGAATGATATCTATTAAATGTAGAAGGAATGATGAAAAGAGAAAAATCCCCACTTTACAACTGCTACAACAATAACTGATGCAGATAAAAATCATCGGTGGGTGCTAAAACACTTTCCTGAAAGCCTGCTGGGAACAGAACCTCCACAGTCTCAAAATATCACCCCTTGGATTGATTGTTCATTAATTATAAAGGGAAAGATGATGCTTTACAGTGGAGAAATCCAGGGAACAGCACCTAAGCCACAGGATTAAACTTAACATCACCACTAATGGGACAAAGTGCCATGAAGTGCCCCCAGTGGGAATCACTGACAGGGACATACCATCACCTATGTCATTTTCTTGTCAAAAATGTTTAACCTGAATCAGATAATGAGGAAACCATGACACAGATTCAAAGGGACAGTCTGTGGACAGCTCAAACTCTTCAAAAATGTCAGTGTTATGAAAGATGGCAGAAGGCTGGGAAACTGTTCCAGATGGAAGGAATTTAGGGAGGCTGAAGAGATACAACAATCGCTCACACCATCCTTGGCTGGATTTTGGACAGAGAAAGACAAATATTTATAAAGGACATTATCAGGATGATTGGGAAAGCTGAAGGTTCTCTGTATATTATTGCATTACTGTTCGATTTTCTGAGTGATTTTCCTTCTGTGGTTACGTAAGAGAATGTTGTCATTCACTGGGGATAATTTCTTCATAAAAGTAAAAATAAAGGGTGGTAGAGTTATGTGTTTTCAGGTCATCATCTTGTTTTTTAAAAATTTAGAGAAAACCATTAGGTGAGGCTGTGATAACAGGTGTCCTCACCTCAATCTTTCCTAATACTCGTGTCTCTATTGGAAGCTCTATTTTGGAAAGAATTCCTCTGGTAAGGATTCTGTTGTGGAAGCCCCAGGTGCTGCCCCTAGGTGCATTTTTTTTACACGTGAAAGCATAAACGATTCCCCATTTCCTTAAATCAGATGATGCCAGAAAGAAGGCATCAAGGAACCTCGCTAGTAGGTTAAAAAGCCTGCTTCTACCACGTGAGAGGACAGAGCTGCACCCATTTTATTCAAAGAATCTGTTAGTTCACATCATCTTCTTAGGTTGTTTAAATCAATTCAATCCAACATTTACCACAAGCCACCATGAGCCAGGTTTTGGCTTGAACAAAAATGTAAATAAAACCTATTTCTGGCTGCTGGGATTTCAAAACACGAGAGGTGACATGTGACATATACATGCATTACTCTTTTTGTACTCACCAATGTAATCAGAGAGGTTGACTTTCAGAGCCCGGATCAGTAATCCTTCTTCCACCAGTTCCTTATACAGAGACTCAATGGTCCTGGGGAGAAAGCAGAGTGTCTGTTCCAGAGGCACACACAGAAATCAGCGGTATTTCTGTTAATGATCACATATGTGGAGAACTTAAACCAGATCTATTTCAATACATTTGTTCATATGCAAATAAAAGGATTTTTGAAGTGTTTCTAAAAACAATACTTTTAAAAAACAGTACTTTCGCTCATCCATGTGTGTATCTGATGTTTCCTATTAATGAGAATGATATCTTTGGGTGTCTGGGACCAGCTATAACTCCTGCAGTCTGCCCTTCCATCAGTCTTCATGATGGCACAAATATGAATTAGAAATTACCCAATAATAGTAATGTAATAGACCTGTAATTATATATTCAGTTAGCATCTGCAAGCTGTAGTACATCATTAATCCTGTGTGAAATTTATGTTTCCTTTTAACTCAATTGCACAACTGTTTGAACGAAACATCTACAAAGAACAAAGGCTTACACTGAAGATAATTCTTATATGGAAGATAAAACGTCTAAAGCTATGACGGTGATGATTTTTTAGGAGGGTGTTACACTTTATGGAGTGTTTACAGATGTCAAAACCACTTCTCTTAAAGGACCTTGGGCATATGCCAGCATATTGGTAATGTATACTAATTGAGAAAAAAATGGACACAGTATTCCGAGTAACGAATGAAACTCCCAGTGATACTTGCTGGGTTTTGGCTTGCAGGAATTAGATAGGTTAAACTCAAATATTATTCAGTATAATCCTTTGAGATGTTTTGTTTTTTCCTCTTCTTTATTCTTCCATCCTTCTCTGGTCTTTCTCTAAGTTGAGATTTGTAAATACAACTTTATTTAGACAGTTCTTCTAATTTTTCTGACTGTTCTGTGATCCGAGTTACAGTAACTAAAAGATATCCAAGAATATCAGTTAGACTCAAGCCAAATACGATTAGGGGATGACTGGAATTGTATTCAATCAAACACATTTAAAAGAGTATGCCCTCTGCTGAAAGTTAAGAAAGTTTTAATTTAGTGGAATTTGGGACAGCAATATCTGATCTGTATCAAGGAAGTACCCACTGTAGTGTTTTAACTTGAATACTTATTTAATATAAACACTTAACATGGGCATAAAATATTAACATAAACTTGAAGAAGATTCTCTAACAAAATCAGAACAAACTATATTAAGAAGATCTGAGGCTGGGTGTGGTAGCTCACACCTGTAATCCCAGCACTTTGGGAGGCCAAGGTGGGTGGATCATTTGAGGTCAGGAGTTAGAGACCAGCCTGGCCAACATGGTGAAACCCCGACTCTACTAAAAATATAAAAAAATAAGCTGGGCCTGGTGGCAGGCACCTGTAATCCCAGCTACTCAGGAGGCTGAGACAGGAGAATTGCTTGAACCCTGGAGGTTGAGGTTGCAGTGAGTTGAGATGGTGCAACTGCACTCCAGCCTGGGCAGTAGAGCAAGACTCCATCTCAAAAAAAAAAAAAAAAAAAAGCTACTAGAAGGCATTGTGGCACTGTGGCACTGTGTGTGAGCATGGGCTGCACTCACCTTAAGGGATGGGAATCTGAGGCCCCTCTGACCCTGAAAGCTGCCCCAGAAGGTGCCAATGTTTGCGCATGGACAGATGTGTGCCTCCCCAGGAACTGGGGCTCCTGAGACTCAAAATGCTGACCAGTTGCCTCTTAGGCAGCAGTCAGCCACGGCATCTCCACCCTGAACTGCTTCTCAGACAATGGAGCCTCAAGTGGAGAAAGCTACAGCACCCCTCCCTCTACGGAGGTCCTGGAGAGCCATTTCTCTAGAGAGCAGAAATCCACACTCCATCTGACTCTGTTTCCAGGGGCTGCTTGCCAGGGCCGCAGCAGTGTTCTGGTCTCCCTGGAGGTGTCCACAGATGCCTACTGCCGCTCTGGGTGCTCTGGCCTCCTCTTCCCTTCCAGAGAGCTCTAGGCAGGCTTTCTCCCTCATGCAGCTTCTCTCGAACAGAGTTTGGGAAGCGTAATGCTGGGACACAGGGAGAAGCAGGAACCCCCAAATAGGAAAGCACAGGACCAGGGGAGGGGGAGACAACTCCCAAATGGAAAAGGGATAGAACCAAGGGAGGCAGAGGGAACCCCCAAACAGGGGAGTGACAGGACCAAGGGAGACCGAAGGGAACCCCCAAACGGAAGAGTGAAGAACCAGGGAGGTGGAGGGAACCCTCAAACAGGGGAGTGATAGAACAAGGGAGACTGGAGGGAACCCCCAAACAGAAGAGTGATAGAACCAAGAGAGGGGAGGGAACCCCCAAACAGGGGAATGACAGGACCAAGGGAGACCAGAGGGAATCCCCAAGGAGAAGAGTGATAGAACCAAGGGAGACAGAGGGAACCCCCAAACAGGGGAGTGATAGAACAAGGGAGACTGGAGGGAACCCCCAAACAGAAGAGTGATAGAACCAAGAGAGGGGAGGGAACCCCCAAACAAGGGAGTGATAGAACAAGGGAGACTGGAGGGAACCCCCAAACAGAAGAGTGATAGAACTAAGAGAGGGGAGGGAACCCCCAAACAAGGGAGCAACAGGACCAAGAGAGGGGAGGGAACCCCCAAACACAGGAGCCACAGGTGCAGACTCACTAATAAGACCCATGGGAAGAAAAATACACTTTCAAAATTATTTCCCACATCATTTATTAGGGATTTAATTAAATTCCTTGATAATATTTGAAAACCTAGTACTATTTATTTTCAATGTCAAAGCACTTTCAGGCCACTCCAAATTAAAAATGAACACTGAATTCATTTGTCCTGCACTGAAGCTGGGCCCATGAAGCTCCAGGAAATGATGCAACCCTTCCTGAGACTGGGCCCCACTGCTCTGATTCCTTCCAGCAGGACCAAGGGCCTCAGCAGAGACCCCTGGGCAGATCGCTGTCCTGTGGGAACTCAATTATAGGGAAATAGCCTATTTCCTCAAAAGTTTCACCAGGGTGTTATTTCTTAAAAAAATTTAAAGAACACCCCTTCCATGAAGTTTAAAACTTAAAAAAGTGATATGAACCCAGAAGTGATGGGGGTCCAGGCTTGCCTTCTGGCCACCCAGGCATCTTTCCAGTTTGGGATTTGTATGGACTTAGAGGTGGCTCTTACCACTCTGGGACTATGGAGGATGAAGACAGTGTGACAGCACAGAAGGGGGTGCGCTCGGGGTTTCCTATTCTCTTCTCTGGGGCACCCGCTTCTCACGTGCATCACAAAACAAGTCTGCTTCTCACCTGTCAGCTGTCAGATCTTTATCCTTCTTTGCCTTTTTCTCTTTCTTTTTGCCTTTCTTTCCTTTCTTCTTTGGAAAAAAAGGAAATAACCAACAATTTAGTCAAAACAAGCAAGCAAATAAGTCCTAGAAATCAGCTAAGTGTGCTGTTTTCTAGGGGTGGTGGGAGGTGGGGAGTTAATTGTGGTGGCGCGAACCTGGAGCTGCAGTGTTTTCATGAACGTAGGAACCGGCCTGGAAAACCCTAAGTTGCTTATGTGGGTGTGTCCTTGTGTGGATAGATGTGAGGTCCCCACTGTGGAACTTCCACAGGGCCAAATTCCAAATAGGCAAGAGCATTCTGGCTCTTTTTCTGCGCTCTGGCTTGGTGTCCTACAAAGGATGAGAGTGCTGTGTGCACACACAGAGTCAAGTTGTGCTCCCCTTTGGTGCCTGATATATATATATGCCGAATGCTTGTGTCTCCCCAGAATCCATGAGTTGTAACCTAACCCCAAGATGCTGGTATTAAGAGATGGGAACTTTGGGAGGCAATTAGGTCACAAGGGTTCCACTCTCATGGAGAGGTCTGAGGGACCTTGTTCACCCCTTCCACCATGTGAAGATACAGCTAGAAGGCACTATCTTTGAAGTGGATAATGAGGCTTTACCAGACACAAAACCACTAGACACCGAATCTGCTGGTGTCTCGATCTTGGACTTCCCAGCTCCCAAAACTATGAGCTATTAATTTCTGTCATTTATTAACTACTCAACCTAAAAACATTGTTATGGAAGTCTGAATGGACTAAAGCAGTACCCAGTCACCTTTCTCTCTTAGATCTGGCACCAAATCTGGAGCCCTCAGGGCCAGACCACAGTCTGTCTCTAGTTCCCAAGGGGCTTTGCATTCAGGTGCTTGTGACAGCCTAGAGGGACGTGCTCCAAATGTGTTTATTTCATGCACTTATTTACCATCTGTACATCCTCTTCAGTGTAATGTCTCTATGTCTTTCACTTGTTTTCTAATTGGGTTGCTTATTTTTTAACTTTTGGGTTTTGAGGGTTTTTTATATGTTTATATGTTTGAGAGTTCAATATATGTCTAGTATAGGAATACTAGATCTTTGTCAGATATGTGGTTTGCAAATATTTCCTCCCACTCTGTAGCTTGCCTTTTTTTATCCTCTTCACAGGGTCTTTCACAGATAAGTCATTTTTAATTTTGATAAAGTCCAATATTTCCTTCTAAAAGTTGTGTTTTGGATGCTAATTCTGAGAACACTTTGTCTAGCCTTAGACTTCCAAAGTCTTCTCTTTCTGTTTTTCTAAAGTTAAGTCTGTGACCCAGTTTGAATTAATTTTTGTACAATGTGTGAGACTTAACTTGAGATTCGTTTCTTTTTGCTTACGGATGTCCAGTTACTCCGGCACTACTTATTCAAACGTGTATCTTTCCTCCTTAGAATTACTTTTGTACCTTCATCAAAAGTCAGTTGGGCATGTTTGTGTGGGCCTATATCTAGGATCTCTGTCCTATTCCATTGATCTATATGTTTAGCTCCTTACCAGTAGCATACAGTCTTGATTACTGTAGCTATATAACTAGCCTTAACATTGAGTAAATAGATCCTTCTCAATTTAGTCTTCTTTTTCAAAATTGCTTTAGTTATTCTAGCTCCATTACCTTTCCATATAAATTTTAGAATAAACTTGTCTATGTCTACAAATTATATTTCTGGGATTTTGATAGAGTTGCATTAATCCTATCCTATAAAAAGACCCTAATGGACATCTTTACTATGTTGAATCTTCCAATTCATGAATATGGTATGTCTTTTCAGATCTGCTTTGATTTCTTTCACTGGCATTGTGCATACAAGTCCTATACCTGTTTTGTTAGATTTACACATATATATTTCATTTTTTGAGTGATTTAATTCACAATCCACTTTAACTTTGGTGTCTATGTATTCATTGATGAAATGTAGAAATACAATTGATTTTTGCATGTTTATCTTATATCCTGAGCGCTTGCTGATATAAGTTAATTTGGAGTTTGTAGATCCCTTTGGATTTTCCACAACAAATAATGTCATCTGCAAATAAAACTTTTTAATTTTATAATACTTTTAGATTTACAGAAAAATTTCAAAAATAGTACAGAAAGGTCCTGTATATCTCTCACATAATTTTCCATATTAACATCTTACATCACTATGAGACATTTGTCACAGCTAAGAAACCAATACTGGCACAATATTATCAATTAAAAACTCAAAGTGTATTAGGTTTCCACTAATTTTTCCCTAATGTCTTTTTGTGTTCCAGGATCCCAGGAAGGTTTTGGAGTACTGATTTAATCTCTTTATTTGTTATTGGTTTGTTGAGGCTTTCTATTTCTTCTAGATTGTAGGTAGGTTGTATATTTCTAAGAATTTATCCATTTTGGATAAATTCCTGGACACTTAACCAGGAAGACTAAACCAGGAACAAGCTGAATCGTTGAATAGACCAATAACAAGGTCTGAAGTTGAGGCAGCAATTAACAGCCTACCAACCAAAAAAAGTCCAGTACCAGATGGGTTCACAGCTGAATTCTACCAGACATAGAAAGAGGAGCTGGTACGATTCTTCTGAAACTATTCCAAACAATACAAAAAGAGGGCATCCTGCGTAACTCATTTTAAGAGACCAACATCATCCTGATACCAAAATCTGGCAGAGACACAAGTAAAAAAGAAAATTTCAGGCCAAGATCCATGATGAACATTGATGCAAAAATCTTCAATAAAATACTGCAAACCAAATGCAATAGCACATCAAAAAGCTTATCCATCACAATCAAGTCGGCTTCATCCCAGGGATGCAAGGCTGGTTCAACATATGCAAATCTATAAATGTGATTCATCACATAAACAGAACCAAAGACAAAAACCACATGATTATCTCAAGAGATGCAGAGAAGGCCTTTGACAAAATTGAACAGCCCTTTATGCTAAAAACTCTCAATAAACTAGGTATTGATGCAACATATCTCAAAAATAATAAAAGCTATTTATGACAAACCCACAGCCAATATCATACCGAATGAGCAAAAACTGGAAGCATTCCCTTTGAAATCTGGCACTAGACAAGGGTGCCCTCTCTCACCATTCCTATTCAACATAGTACTGGAGGTTCTAGCCAGAGCAATCAGGCAAGAAAAAGAAATAAAGGGTATTCAATTAGTAAAAGAGGAAGTAAAATTGTCTGTATTTGCAGACGACGTGATTGTATATCTAGAAGACCCCATTGTCTCAGCCCAAAATCTCCTGAAACTGATAAGCAACTTCAGCAAAGTCTCAGGATACAAAATCAATGTGCAAAAATCACAAGCATTCCTATACACCAATAACAGACATAAGGAGAGCCAAATCAAGAATGCACTGCCATTCACAATTGCTACAAAGAGAATAAAATATCTAGGAATACAACTAACAAGGAACATAAAGGACCTCTTTAAGGAGAACTACAAACCACTGCTCAACAAAATAAGAGAGGACACAAACAGATGGAAAAACATTCCATGTTCATGGTTAGGAAGAATCAATATTGTGAAAATGGCCATACTGCCCAAAGTAATTTATAGATTCAATGTTATCCCCATCAAGCTACCATTGACCTTCTTCACAGAACTGGAAAAAACCACCTTAAACTTCATATGGAACCAAAAGAGAGCCTGCATAGCCAAGACAATCCTAAGCAAAAAGAACAAAGCTGGAGGTATCATACTACCTGACTTCAAACTATACTACAAAGCTACAGTAATCAAAACAGCATGGTACTCTTACCAAAACAGAGATATAGACCAATGGAACAGAACAGAGGCCTCAGAAGTGATGCCACATGTCTACAACCACCTGATCTTTGACAAACCTGACAAAAACAAGCAACGAGGAAAGGATTTCCTGTTTAATAAATGGTGTTGAGAAAACTGGCTAGCCATGTGCAGAAAGCTGACACTGGAGTCCTTCCTTACACCTTACACAAAAATTAACCATTTAAGACATAGGCATAGGCAAAAACTTCATGACTAAAATAACAAAAGCAATGGCAACAAAAGCCAAAATTGACAAATGGGACCTAATTAAACTTAAGAGCTTCTGCGTAGCAAAAGAAACTATCAATAGAATGAACTGGCAACCAATAGAATGGGAAAAAATTTTTTGCAAGCTAATGATCTGACAAAGGGCTAATATCCAGAATGTACAAAGAACTTAAACAAATTTACAAGAAAAAAACAACCCCATCAAAAAGTGAGCAAAGAGTATGAACAGACACTTTTCAAAAGAAGACATTTTTGCAGCCAACAAACATATGAAAAAAAGCTCATCATCACTGGTCATTAGAGAAATGAAAATCAAAACCACATTGAGATACCATTTCATGCCAGTTAGAATGGTGATCATTAAAAAATCAGGAGACAACAGATGCTGGAGAGGATGTGGAGAAATAGGAACAGTTTTACACTGTTGGTGGGAGTGTAAATTAGTTCAACCATTGTGGAAGACAGTGTGGTGATTCCTCAAGGATCTAGAAATAGAAATACGATTTGACCCAGCAATCCCATTACTGGGTATATATCCAAAGGATTATAAATCATTCTATTATAAAGGTACATGCACACATATGTTCATTGTGGCACTGTTTAGGATAGCAAAGACTTGGAACCAACCCAAATGCCCATCGTTGATAGACTGGGTAAAGAAAATGTGGCACATATACACCATGGAATACTATGCAGCCATAAAAAATGATGAGTTCATGTCCTTTGCAGGGACATGTTTGAATCTGGAAACCATCATTCTCAGCAAACTGACACAAGAACAGAAAACCGAATACCACATGTTCCCACTCATAAGTGGCTGTTGAAAAATGAGAACACATGGACACAGGGAGGGGAACATCACACATTGGGAGTAGGGGCTAGGGGAGGGATAGCAGAGATAGCTGACAGGGAGAAGAACTCTCAGTTGTCTACCTTGGGTATTCTGGCCCCAACGGCAAGGCTGTCTCTGAAATGAAGGTAGAAGTAGGGGACAAACTAAATGAACTTCAGATACTCTGATCCAATGAGCTACTATAAACCACTGTGAGATGGATCTGTGGCAACTTACATTTCAATTCATACAATTCCTTTCCCTGTGATTTCCCTACTCACAAAAACCCGCTCATTGCCATTGGCCTCCCTTATAGATCTATGTACAGGAACAGATGGGGGACCATTTGGGGAATGTGCTTCAATAGTTGTCATTCGGTGGGGCTTGGCTAATATGAATCTGCAACTGACCAGGGCTGGGGAGATGTTACTCTCAGATGGTTGGGTTTATCCTATTTATGAACCCAGAGCCCCAAAGGTTAAATGGTGGACCGATTCAATTTACCGAAGGCAGGCGTGTTTCTCTGTGAGGTGTCCTGGCAACAGGCAGCCCTCCTGGACATGCCACGGCATGGCAGGGGCTGCTTTTCATGGCTGAATCGGCCCCACTCACCCCTCTGTAGGCTCCTACCCCACTCACCTTCTCCTTCTTCTTTCTTGCTTTCTCTGGGTGCTCCCTTTCTCTGTCCACAGCTAGCTTTAAGTTTTTTAGCTCCTGTCTCATCAACTCATCAACCTAGGAGAATACAAAACATACCACTTTTAAGTCATCTTGCATGTCTTGTGTTTCATTTGTGAAGTTTAAAAATCCCTTACGTTATGGGGTAGGTCATCAACAGGAAATTGTAAAGGAGCAAAATGGTTGCAGTACATGGCGTGCTATCACCACACCATAAACGTAGCTGTACCTGGACCCTGATCTCTGATTCCAATTCTTTCCGTTTTTCCTCTTTGATCAGTTCTGGATCATAGTCCTGAGAGAAATTCCAAGATTCATCTTTGTTCATCCAGATGTCTACACTCCAGAAGGGTAAAGAAAGAGAAAGAATTTAAAAAGATGTAGGTTAATAAAAGCAGTTATTGCAATATAAACATAAGCCTAACTTTATATGCTATTGCATAGGATAAAACTTTGAATAAAATAAGCCGGACAGATGAGATTCATATATGTGCTTGTAAATATCCTAGAAAAAGAAAAAAACTGCTGATGTAAAAATATTGACATAACAGTATTCTACTGTATTATTACAATCAAGTAAAAACAATACGTTAATGGTGGGATTATACAATCATAAGTGTACCTTTTTGTAATGTTTTATCTTACTGTTTTTGTTTTCAAATGATTCACTGAAATATGAAAGATTTTTTTACCTGTTGTAAAACAGACAACACTAAACACACAAGTACCCAGTATTTCTTGCTAATTCAACATGTATATTTCTGAATTACTTTCTGGATGTTTTTGAAATCACACATATTTAAAATTTCCCTTTTGCCTCCTCCTAGTGGTTAGGAGGGTGGACCTAGAGAAACATGACCCTAGAGAAAAAAAGAATAACTTCCCATCACTAAAATAAATGGAAATAGAGCTCCTTTCTCAGAAGGGAAGTTATGCTAAGGTGCGGAACAGCTGGATCCTTGACGTGGGACTTGGAAAAGTTCTCCCGTGGGAAGCCCAGGCTTGCCAGTTTGGGGAAGGAGATGTCTTCCTGGAATCTGTCAAGAATGTAAAGGAAATTTGCTGGAACTTGTCCAGTGACAACTGGCCACCCAGTCGGCCACTTCACTGGGAACTGACTTTAGGGCTGTGATGACCTTTAACCTGGGAAGGCAGCTGAGAACCCAGGGTGTGGACAGAGGCTCCCAACCTCTGCAGGAAAAAGGCTACTGCTTATGAAGACAGCAGAGGCTGCAAGCCTCTAAGACGAGTGGAGTGGTGAATTAATGAAGGAGATTTCTCAGCACGGGCCTCCCCCACCCCAGCAAGCATGGCATGACTCGCTGACTGAGAAGGGAGAGGGTGGCACTCCAACTCTCTGTTGGGAGGAAAGTCACAGTAACAGACAGAAGGACAAGTCTGGCTGCTAGAGACCTAGAGCCATCAAATGTGAAGACCCAGCATAGAGAAGTTTCCCCAGACAATCACGGGGCAAACCAATGGGAAGGAGGGGTTGAGTCTCTGAACAAACCACAGAGGACCAGGAATTGGCAAAAGGGATGAACAAGGAAAGGGCTGGGTATGAGATGCTGTGAGACCCTGGAAAAGCTAGGATCTCAGGAGAGGCCGAGAAAGACTGGGGAGATTCAGATGCACAGCTTAGAACTGGCAAATGGGCTGGACCATTGTCCTGAGGGCTTTGGCCACCTGCCACCTGCCTGGGGCAGCACAGCCTGGTGCAAGTGCCACTGTTCGCGGCCAGGCAGAACCCCTGGCCTACCATCTACCAGCTAGTGACCTTGGCAGGGACAGCCTTGCAGAGCCGATTCCCTTTTCTGAGAAATGGAAATACCCCTTCCTCACACCAATATGGTGATGGTAAATGGAATAAAATATATAAAGTTATATGAATAAATTAACTAATTTGTTTTAAATAAATATTTATATAATTAAATATATATAGTTCCATTTTAGCCCCAATTAGTTGCTGCTATCCCCCAGGAAGCAGAGCATCTCACAGAGTCTTAGCCTACTTCACTGATACTATCTACATCCTGGTGGGGGAGAGGATCACGCAGGACAGCAGCTACACCAGAAACAGCTATGTCGGAAAGCTTCGTGCCAAAAAAGAGAAATCGGAGCCCTGAGGCCAGTGCCTGTGCATTTAGTGGTCAGAGACAGGACTCTCAGGACAGGACACCTGCAGGAAGACAGAACATGGAAACACAGCTCCAGTTTTCAAAGAGTGGGTTGGGTTCACAAGCTGCAGATGCTGATACCAGTAGTGAGCGCGGCACTTTCTGGGCAGAAGGGGTTGCTTGCCACACACGGCAGAGGCAGGTCCACCTGACTTCCTGGACAGACTACAGTGTGGATGGCTCAGCAGGTGTCTGAGCGGGGTGGGTGGTGGGGGTGCCAGCAGGACCCAGCGAGGGCTCTCGGCTAGCCTATCTCCTACCAGCAAACTGAAGGGCAGGGCTGTGTGGATCACTGGCTGAGCACCATCTCTGCCACAGAGATATGGACGCCCAGCCTTTGGTGATGCAAGGCTGGTTAGGCAGGTTTGAAAATGATGCAGAAAATGATGCAAACGTCTTTTACAATGGCTGATGTGGGCTTATAAACAGACAAAAAATAAATCACCAAGGTGGTAAATTTTTCATAGGACCAGTGCACTTAGGTGTCCTTCTCCAGACAGAGCAGTGTCAGAAGAGGTGATCCAGAGCTGGGGGTGGGAAGAGGGCTAGTTGGAACTCTGAAGGTAACTGCAGAGGTGAGGCTGAAGATCAAGGGGTGTCATCATCCACAGGTGGCAGGTGATCAGCCAAAAACAGGTGTGACGACAGGAGGGGAGAAGACACGAAAAAGGCTGATGGGCTAGAGTGGGCCTACAGGAGGCAGCTGAGAAGCCCGGGCTAAATTTCTCTCCTTACACATAATCCTTCCCAGTAAGAGCCAATCCGAGAGCCAGGGTGCAGAAAAGAAGCATTGCATACATTGTCTAAAGCATCCCACTGATGGGAGAAATACTTGATGTCACTACTACATGGAAGTTCATTCTTTGCCCTGCACGCTTTTAGATTTTATGGTTAGCTTGCAGGATGCAATACACCAAAGGTCCATAGAGTTTACAACTCCTGCATTTGAAGCGGATTGCTCTTTTCTTTTTCTTTTTTAAAAATTTATTTATTGTACTTTAAGTTCTTGGGTACATGTGCAGACCGTGCAGGTTTGTTACATAGGTATACATGTGCCATGGTGGTGGTTTGTTGCGTCCATTGCCCCGTCATCTACATTAGGTAATTCTCCTAATGCTGTCCCTCCCCAATACCCCCACCCCCTGCTATTCCTCCTCTAACCCCCCCAATCCCCATGCCCCGGTGTGTGATGTTCCACTCCCTGTGCCCATGAGCTCTCATTATTCAACACCCACTTAATGAGTGAGAACATGTGGTGTTTAATTTTCTGATCTTGTGTGAGTTTGCTGAGAATGATGGTTTCTAGTTTCATCTGTATCCCTGCAAAGGACATAAATTCATCCTTTTATATGGCTGCATAATATTCCTGGTGTATATGTACCATATTCATATATGAATATGGTATATTCATATACCATATACATATGCATATATATGCATATATATATATGCATATATGCATATACACCTGGTGTATATGCACAATATTCATGGTGTATATGTGCCATATTTTTTTATCCAGTCTATCACTGATGGGCATTTGGGTTGGTTCCAAGTCTTTGCTATTGTGAACA